>WBNM01042415.1:4556-27997 GCA_013399055.1 Ramphastos sulfuratus | reverse complement strand
GCGGCGCTGATTGGGCGGCGGCGAGCGCTGACGGCTTCCGGCGTGCGCGCGCGGCGGGAGGCAGAGCGCGCGGGCCGGGGGGGGGGAACCGGTGGCGGTGGAGGCTGGGGCGGCGCAGGTGGCAGCGGCGACCGAGTTCGGGTCTGTGTCGGTGCGGGGCGGCGGCGCGCTGGGATGGACACGCTGGGCAGGAAGGTGGTGGTGTGCGACAACGGCACCGGGGTGAGTCGCTTCGGCACCGGGAACCGCCCTGCCGCCGGGGAAGGAGGGGGGGAAAGGAGGAAGCAGGGCGACTCCCCCCGCCAAACCCGGCCCGGCTCTGCTCGGCTTCCTGCCGGCACGCCCGCGGGCCGCGCCCGGCCTGTTGGTGCTGCCGCCGTCGCCGCTACCCCGCCCAGCCGCGTTTTACCCCTACCCCTGCTGCAAGGCGCTGCTCGGGGCCGGCGAGGGCCTCACCGCTTTCCGGCAGCAGCGGCCCGCGGCAGAGCGGTGCGGGCCTTGGGGAATGAATGGGCGGGGGGAGCCCGGCGCCGAAAAAACTCCGATCCCGGCGGTTTGCTGCTTGTTCGCTTCTTCCGAAACTGCCTGAGCCCATTTTACCGTAGAGCGGTGCTGTGTCTGGGGCAGGGAGATGGTGCTGCGCCCCCACGTCCTTCTCCTTCCCCCCGGCATTTTGCTGCCTGCCGTGAATATCTTTCTCCGCAGCAACGAGCGAACAACCAAAACCACCGATTTCCAGGAAAATTCCTAATGAGCACATTCTGTTGAGCAATCAGGGATGTCTCCTCTCTGTGCAGCCTTATTAGTGTTAGGGAAATGGGGTTTTTGTTTGAGTTTTGGGTGTGTTTGGTTGTTTTTCTTCAGCCACAGGTTAAAATGGAGCAGCGTCTTTTTGTTAATGTTTTCCTGGTCTGTAACATACTCCAAATTGGTTTTTTTTTGTTTGTTTGTTTGTTTTTTTCTCTTAATTAAGAGATTCCCCAAAGGTTTTCTTCCTCCCCCCTATCACAGACTCGTTTCGGTTGGGAAAGACCGTATCCTGCCTTCATTCAGCGTGGTGGCAACCGCTAGAAATTCATCCTTTTGTCAGTGGTACGCAGGCTTCGAGGCAGCTCGGGAGGAAGTTGCAAAGATACCATTTTAAAGCAGAAAAGATCGATTTCCTTGTGGTGGTTTTGTTTGACGATCCCTCAGCAAGGAAATATCTGGAGAGTTAATTGATCTCTCGAGTGACAAAAAAAGAAAAGAGAAGGAAGTGATTTTTTTTTTCCTGATTTCTATTATTTTAAAACAGTTGATATAAAGAAGAATTTTCTTTTTCCAGGCTTAAGAAGGAGTAGTTGAGACAAAGGATGTCACTGTAAGAGATTCAGCCTTCTGGATTAGAGGCTGTTAGCACCTGAAAGTGGTTAGAAGGATGCGTGTTGTAGTTTTGAGGTTTGACAGTTGTGATACCTTTGCTTCTGCAAAAATGATCTTTAAGAGGGCTGGAGTCGAGACCCTGTGGGTACTTTTGACAAGGTGATGTAGCAAAAGAAGAAGAAAAAAGAAAGCATTTTCCATTTTCTTCTTATAAAAGGGATGTGGAAGCTTTTGTGTTGGGTTAGGGGTTTTTTTTTTGTTTGTTTGTTTGGTCGTTTTTTGGTTTTTATTATCGAATACTCAGAGAATCACAGAATAGTTTCGGTTGGAAGGGACCTTAAAGATCATCCAGTTCCAACCCCCTGACTGCCATGGGCAGGGACACCTCCCACTAGCTCAGGTTGCTCAAGGCCTCATCAAACCTGGCCATATTACAAAAGCAAAAAGTAGAGCTTCCTGCTGCAGTGTAGTCCTTCATATAGCAAGGACTCATTGAATTATCAGATGTTTAGTTTGCCAGTAGTGCTGTGCTTTGGCTGGTCCCAGTAAGGAGTGAGGCCTGGGGCAGCAGCTGCTCTTTGTGCTCAATTGCCCAAGCTGGGTTTGCAGCAGGAATTGTGTGCAGGGTAATGCATCTGTGCCTGCTTTTAAATCAGGAGACATCCTGCAATTATACCTTTTTTTTTTTTGTTCCTCTGTGAGCTGTACCAGTGGGATATAAATAACTATAACAGTGGAAAGTGCCTTTATTGTGCTATTGCAGTGCTGAAAGGAGGGCTCTGTGCCACTTCAGCTTGGGTTTGGCCTTCAAGCAGAAGTAGCCTGTGTGTGGAATTACCCTGGCCACAGAGTTCACTGTGGGAGAGCAGAGCATCAAGAAATGATTGTTAATTCAGTAAACTCAAGCTTAGGTTGCATTCATGCTTCCCAGCAGGCAGCTGTGTGCCGGCTGCAGCCAGGGGAGTGTGGGCAGCAGGGCAAGAGAGGGGGTTCTGCCCCTTGGCTCTGCTCTGCTGAGACATCACATCCAATCCTGCCTCCAGTTCTGGTGTCTCCAGCAGAAGGACACAGAGCTGATGGAGAGAGTGCAAAGCAGGATGCCTCAAGGAGGACTGAAGGGCTGGAGCAGCTCTGCTATGAGGATAAGCTGAGGGAGCTGGGCTTGTTCCTCCTGGAGAAGAAGGGATCCTACAGGAATGGCAGGGAGTGACTTTTTCTAAGGGTGTCTAGAGACAGGGAAAGGGGGAATGGTTTGAACCTGAGGGAGGGGAGGGTTAGATTGGATCTTAAGAAGAAGTTCTTCAATATGAGAGTCATGAGACTCTCATACAGGTTATCTAGAGAGATTGTGGATGCCTCCTCCCTGGAGGTGTTGAAGGCTGAGTCGGATGAAGCCTTGGGCAGCCAAGTGTAGTTGAGAGGCATCCCTGCCCATGGCAGAGGGGTTGGCATGGATGATCTCTGAGGTCCCTTCCAAACTGAGCCATTCTGTGCATTGGAATAATTCAATCAGAATTGGGGTGATTGAACTGGAAGAAAACTTCAGTAAATCTTTGGGAGCCTCAGCTGCTTATTGAGATGCTCAAGTTGTCCTGCACTGTTAAGCTTTTTGACACAAAGCTTTTCCCTGTCTGACCAAGAAGAGATGCCGTGTCAGAGAGATTCTTGATACACTGTGATGTGTCATACTGAAAGCCACGACTGAAATTAAATCTCTTGCAAGGTGCCAGAAATATTACATAAAATACTAGAAAAAATGAGATGTGATTTTTAGCTGTAGACTTGTCTTTGAAATCTGCTGTTCTTGTTGCACTGCATCAGGGACTTCTAATACGTCTGGCTGCAACCAGTCTTTGAGGAAGAGGTGACTAGAAAGGAAGTTCTTGCAACATGTGCTATAGGAGAGAAACAGAGGCTGGCACCTCAGAGTCTTAGGGGTGGATGTTCTTGTGGGTGCAGGACAAACAAGCAGTTTGCCTGTAAAATTGTTCTGTGTTTAGGGTTTTGTTGTTTGAGAGTTGCATCAATGGAAAGAAGCAAGCAGAGGCACTTGACCAGAATATCAGTCTTCATTTTAAACCTCGTCACGGGAGCTGAGTTAGAGCTTCCTCATTGCTTGAGAGGAGACTTACACATGCAAGTTCTTTCTGTTGGGTGACTCAGTAGGAAGTGAAAGAGTTGGTGTGAACCACAGCAGAATGGAGAAGCAGCTATATTTGGTAAAGCTTCTTACATAGGTGGCCATGCCCACAGGCAAGCTGGGTAGCTGCTGTCAAAGCATTCTGAATGTCTATCAACTACTCGCAAAAGTGAAGGATGATGATAGTGGTAAAATAGTGGGAAAGGTCACCCAGGGATGTGTTTGAGGCCCTGTTCCGGGAGATATTCAAGCTCAGCCTTGCTGTGTCCTTGTGCAGCCTGCTCTAGTTGGAGGTGTCCCCACTGATTGCAGGGGGTTGGACAAGATGACCTTTGAGGGTTCTTTCCAACACAGTGCAATCTGTGAATGAACTCTTGGCTTGCTTATGAAGATGCATAAGTTGACTGAATGTTGCTGTTAACCTGAAAGGAGGCTGCAGCGAGATTGGGGTTGGTCTCTTCTCTCCAGTAACAAGTGACAGAAGGAGAGGAAGTGGCTTGGATATTAGAAGAAACTTCTTCACTGAAAGGGTTCTCAAGCTCTGGAACAGGCTCACCAGGGAAGTGGCTGAATGTCCACTCCTGAAGCTATTCCAAAGAGGCAGAGATGTGGTGCTGAGGGCCGTGGTTCAGCCCCAGCCTTGGTAAAGTCAGAGGATGGTTGGAGTCCCTGATCCTAAGGTGCTTTTCCAACCAGAACAGTTCTACGATTCTAACCCAACCTCATTCAAAAGCTGTANTAGTGGGAGGTGTCCCTGCCTATGGCAGGGGGTTGGAATTAGATGATCCTTGAGGTCCCTTCCAACCTTACCATTCTATGATTCTTATCTGAAGCCTTGGCAGCAGTAAGACCCAGCACTGAAGTACCTGCTTATCTCTGTGCATTTAAGATACACATGGTGGAGCCCCAGCCTTGACAGAGTCAGAGGGTGGTTGGACTGGATGATCCTTTCCTTCTGGCCCTTTGCAACCAAAATGATTCTCTGATTCTGTGACACTTTACCTATATATTAGTGGCCTTATTTCAAACTGTGTTGGATGCCAAACTGAATAAAGTGCTTTCAGAATCTGTGGATGACCTGGCAGGGACTGAATATTTATCCTTAACAGCATGATTGGACTTGATGATCTTAAAGGTCTTTTCCACCTGAAATGATTCAGGATGTGTGTACCAAGCGTTGTACTGAAATTGTTGGAGCAGTGTTCCAAGGAGTGTGCCCGTGAAGAGGTGGAGAAAAAAGGGTGCTATATTTAAATTGCATTAGAAGCTTTCAAGCTGAGAGTGGAAAGAACAGTGTGTATTTCTTGTCTGGCACTGAAAACGAGGAGCTGATTATCTTCCAAATTGCTGCAGTTTATGACGCTTAATTGAACATTGTGGAGGATCTTCTGTGAGGAAGAGAGAGGTATCTTAGGTTTTTTTGTACTCCTTTGACAGTCTAAAGTTGTTCAGGGTCTGTTCTATGGACTCACTGGTGTTTCTTAGGTGCATTTACCTGTCTGTAGTTGCACCAAGTCTGGTTCTTCAGCCATAATTTCCAGTGTTTTGCTGACCGTGAACCTACTGCACCAGCAGAATATCCCATGTCATGTCATGGGGGATACTACAGTGGGAGGCTCTCTGTGATTGGAACAAACTTCCTCATCAATGAATGTTAGGGCTTGTAAGGAACCTCAAAAGATCATCTGGTCTAAGCCCCCTGCCAGAGCAGGATCACTCAGGACAGGTCACACAGGAATGCATCCAGGTGGGTTTGGAATGTCTCCAGAGAAGGAGACGCCACGACCTCTCTGGGCAGCCTGTGCCAGGGCTCTGTTGCCCTCACAGTGAAAAAGTTTTTCCTTATGTTCCCATGGCACCTCCTCTGCTCCAGCTTGCCCTCAGTGCTGTCCTTGGCCATCCCTGAGCAGTGCCTGGCTGTGTCTTCCTGATGTTGCCGTGCACAACTTTATCAACGTGAATGAGACCTCTCCTCAGTCTTCTCCAGAGTAAAAAGACCCAGTTCTCTCACTCTTTTCTCACAAGAGAGATATTCTGGTCCTCTCATCATCTTTGTAGCCCTTTGTTGTACCCTCTCCAGCAAATCCCTGTCTCTCCTGTACTGGGGAGCCCAGAACTGGACACAATACTCCAGATGTGGCCTCACCTGGGCAGAGTAGAGGGGCAGGAGAACCTCCCTCGACCTGCTCGCCATGCCTTTGTTGATGCACTCTAGGATGCCATTGGCCTTCTTGGCCATAGGGGCACATTGCTGGTTCATTGCTGGTCACCCTGTTACCCACCAGCACTCCCAGGTCCATTTCCCCACAGGTACTCTCCAACAGATCAGTCCCAAACCTGTGATGACTGCTAGGGAAGTGCTTCATGCTGGGAGAAGGGAGAGGAGCAGAAGCTGCAGGCAAGTGTATGGGTGTAAAGGGGCATGGCCCACCTGGAGTGCTTGTGGTTGTACTCAGAACAATTCAGGATTCCCTAAGCTGGAAGATGGGATATTATGGGCTGTTGTGTGAAACTTCCTTCCAGCTTGCCCAGGTACTGCCCAGTGAAGTTGATAGCAACCATATGTAGGTACCTGAGGTGCAACAGAAATTGTGTGAGTGCCTTGAATGCAGGAACTTGAAAAGTCCTACAGGGAGCTTGTTTTACAAAAAAAAAAAAAAAAAAAATTGAGCACTGTTATTTGGACTTGGATCAGTCCTTCAGATTGTCTCCTTGTGTTTCCTTTGATATAAAACTTCTGAGAAAGTCTTCTGGTGTAGTCAGGTAGTGTAGTCAGGAAATGCTTGTGGCTCCCCTTGGCTTTCTCCTAGCAGTGCTGCATTTTCTGGATACAGAGAGAAGATCTCTCTGACCCTAGGTCACTGTTGGCCTTCATAGAAGAACAGGAGTTAATAAGCATGTGTTGGAGGGCTTGGGTTGAAATACAGATTGATGAAATGCAGCAAGGGTAGAGTGTTGCACCTGGGAAAGAACAACCCCATGGACCAGTACAGGCTGGGGACTGACCTGTTGGAGAGCAGTGTAGGGGAAAGGGACCTGGGGGGGCTGGTGGACAGCAGGATGCCCATGAGCCAGCAATATGCCCTTGGGGCCAAGAAGGCCAATGGCAGCCTGGGGTGGATGAGAAGGGGGTGGTTAGTAGGTCCATAGAGGGTCTCCTCCCCCTCTACTCTGCCCTGGTGAGGCCACATGTGGAATATTGTGTCCAGTTGTGGGCTCCTCAGCTCAAGAAGGACCTCAGAGAACTGCTTGAAAGAGTCCAGCCCAGAGCCTCCAAGCTGCTGCAGGCAGTGAACATCTCCTGTGAGGCCAGGCTGAGGGAGCTGGGGCTGGGAGCTTGCAGCAGAGCAGCCTGAGGGCTGCCCTCAGTGCTGTGCTAAAGATGTGCAGGGCAGTATGGGCAGGACGCAGCCAGGCTCTGCCCAGGGGTGCCCAAGGGCAGCACAAGGGGCACTGGGGGCAAGCTGGAGCAGAGGAGGTGCCATGGGAACAGGAGGGGAAGCTTTGTCCCTGTGAGGGTGCTGGAGGCCTGGAGCAGGCTGCCCAGAGAGGTTGTGCAGTCTCTTCTCTGGAGCCTTTCCAGCCCCACCTGGATGTGCTCCTGGGTGACTCTGCTCTGGCAGAGGGGTTAGACTGGATGATTTTTTGAGGTCCATTCCAACCCTTACCATTCTGTGATGTAGAATGAGTGAAATGAGTTGTTTACACAGTGAAATTCTTTAGATATTCCAAACATCTCTGCCTTTGGAGGCAGCAAGCAGTGAATAGGGTGAAAGAAATTAGGGTCACACAAAGAAAAAAAAAAAATTCCTTTCCCCTTTCTTAGCTTAACTTCTATTAAAATATCTTCTGGCTCCTTCCACAACTGGCTTTTATAAATTCCTTTCCAAATCAGAGTAATTTTTTACTGCAATGAGGTGAATGATGAAGAGCAAAAGAAAGTGACATTGGATGGTACCAGAATTCCCCTCAGCTGCAGTTGGCTGTCCTCTTTGCTGGGACAGTTATTGCAGTGGCAATCTTCACAGCTCACTGTAGAGAACTCAATGACCATTTTAGAAAGCCTTCCAGATGGCTTTTAACACAACCTGAAGTGGATAATACAGCTCTGCGACAGAGTCACAAGGAGACTGAATTATCTTTTCTTAGAGGCATCCACCACCCAACTGCTCAAAGTCACAGAATCCCTAGGGCTGGAAAAGACCTTTAAGATCATCAAGGCCAACCATAACCCAACTACCAGAACCACTAAACCATATCCTGAAGTGCCACATCTCCATGCTGCAGACCTCCTAATAAGCAACCTGGTCTGAATTTACTGTTGGCCACTCTGAGCCCAGGGTTGGACAGGGCATTTCCTGGGGTTCCCTCCTACCTGAACAGTGCAGCGATGCTGTGTTACTGCTGTGCTGCCTGGACAATGGAGTCACTGCAAATGAATATGTGGTGCTGAGTTTGGGACTGCAGGATTTTGTCCTGGTGTGCTCCTGCCATGCAGTACACAAAGTGTGCATCAGCAGAGGAGAAGCCTACTGTGAATGAACTGCAGGCAGAACATCAGAGTCTAGTAGATGAATGAGATGAGAGCTGAAGAGCATCAGTTCCCTATCCCTGAGGCTGCATCTCAAATACTGGGGTTAGTTTTGGGGCCCTCACTCCAAGAAGGATGTTGAGATGCTGGAGTGTGTCCAGAGAAGGACAATAAAGCTAATGAAGGTCCTGGAGAACAAGGCTGGTGAGGAGCAGCTGAGGGAACTAGGGTTATGTAGTCTGCAGAAGAGGAGGCTGAGGAGAGATCTCCTTGCTCTCTACAACTGCCTGAAAGCAGGTTGGAGCCAGGTGGGCGTTGGGCTCTTCTCTTACAGGTGATAGAATGGGAGGAGATGGCCTGAAACTGTGGCAGGGGAGGGTTAGATCAGAGATTAGGAAAAATTTCTTTCCTGCAAGAGTGGTCAGGGATTGGAACAGGGTGCCTAGGGAAGTGGTGGAATCACCATCCCTGGAGGTGTTCAAGAAATGTGTGTACATGACACTTGGGGATGTGGTTTAATGTCCATGGTGGTGTTGGGCTGATGGTTGGACTTGATCCTGGAGATCCTTTCCAACCAAAACAGTCCTATGGTTGTACCCATTAGCTGTAACTGTAACTTCTGACTGGCACGTTTGAGGTTCTTGTTTTACAGCTGACCTTCCTCTAGTGGCTATATAAATATATTTGTTATGCTTAGTAAATCCTCACTGTTTTCTTAGTGTAGGGACTATCCTGGGGCCCAGGGATACAAAGCTTCCTTTTGCACACGTTTGGGTGGAAAACACTTTTCGGAGTATCCTGTTTGGTGTGAACTGTTGTCAGTTGAGGTTTTGGTTGTGCTGTTGGGTTCAGAAGTGCTTGCTGCAAGCACCTATATTTAATCTTAAAGGCTGGAGATGCTGAAGCTCAGGAAAAACCCACATGAATTGCACAAACTTGTCTGTTAGGTGACTGTGAAAGCCATTCTGGAACAGCACAACACCTGGCTTCAGGAGGTTGGTTTCTTTTTTTTTTCCTGGTGTGTGATTTATAGAATCATAGAATGGTAAGGTTGGAAGGGACCTCAAGGATCATCTAGTTCCAACCCCCTGCCATAGGCAGGGACACCTCCCACTAGTACAGCTCGCTCAAGGCCTCATCCAACCTGGCCTCGAACCCCTCCAGGGAGGGAGCAGCCACAACCTCCCTGGGCAACCTGATTTATGTTATTCTGTGCTCTAATTGGAGAGACAATTTAATTTGGACTTGCTGGGTGCTCATCACAAGGTGATCTGTTACAAAATGATGGGGTCCAGGTTGCTACAGAATTTAATGTAGAGTCATAGAATGTGTTGGGTTGGAAAGGCCCCTCAAAGGTCATCTACAGTCGGTAGGAACATAAAGTCATAGAATGGTTTTGGTTGGAAGGGGCCTCCAAAGGTTAATGTGTCCAAGCCCCCTGCACTCAACAGGGACATCTCTAACTAGTTCACGTTGCTCAGGGGCACATCAAGTCTGATCTTGAATGTCTGCAGGGACAGGGCCTCAACCACAGCCCTGGGCAATGTGTTCTAGTATTTCACTGTCTTCATTATGAAGAACTTCCTCCTGAGGTCCAACCTAACTCTGCCCTGCTCCACTTTCAAACCATTGCCCTCAGCCTATCACTCCAAACCCTTCTGAACAGTCCCTCCCCAGCCTGCCTGGAGGTCCCCTTCAGATACTGAAATGTAGCTCTGAGGTCTCCCCAGAGCCTTCTCATCTCCAGGCTGAACAGTCCCAACTCTTTCAGCCTGTCCCCATAGCAGAGGTTTTCCAGCCCTCTGAGCATCTTTATGGCAGCAGGTCCATGTCCTCCTTTTGTTGGGAGCCCCAGAGCTGGCCCCAGCCCTGCAGGTGAGGTCTCAGCAGAGCAGAGGGGCAGGATCTCCTCTCTCCATCTCTGGCCACGCTGCTTTGGATGCAGCCCAGGCTGCCCTTGGCTTTCTGGGCTGCCAGTGCCCATTGCTGGCTCCTGCCCAACTTCTCACCCACCATTGCTTTTTTTTTTTTTTTTTTTTTTTAAATAGANTTTTTTTTTTTTTTTTTAATAGAGTGGCAGGAATTCCAGATTGAAACAATGGACTCTTTTCACACCTCTTCATGTACTTAGCCATTTAGGCATTCAGGAGAACACTACATTTCCAGTTTAGAGATCCATGCCTCATTTGAAATGTGTAAAATTGACTTGGAAGTGTAAATCCAATCAATTTCCAGTGGGTTGCAGGCTTTTAAATGTTGGTGTTTTAATCTTTTTTTTTTTCACCCCAGAGCAGGTTTCTGTTGGTAAGCTGAAGTCATGCCTCTTCTAATACAATTCTTTATTCCTTTGCAGTTTGTGAAATGTGGCTATGCAGGCTCAAATTTCCCAGAGCACATCTTTCCAGCCTTGGTTGGCAGACCCATCATAAGATCAACTGCTAAAGTGGGAAACATTGAAATCAAGGTAAATTTTTCCAATTATTATTCTTTTCTGACAGATAAAAGTGTTTAGGGTAGCTTTTGACTTTTATGTCTGATTTTTTTTTTTTTTCCCTTAGTTCCACTTTATGCTGTTTCAGTGTCTCTTGGTTCATTTCTGTGTTGGGCTTTGGCCTGCTAATAATCTACAGAATTATTGAGAGTGATTTAAAGAACTGGAGGTCTTCAGATAGTGCAGCTGAAATGGCAGCAGGTAGGGCTTGAGTGGTTGTGGGCAAAAAGGGTCTTCAAATGCCAGTATATGAGTGATGTCAAGATTAGAAGGGCAGAAGTCAGACAGAANCTCTAAGGTCTCCTGGAAGCCTTCTCCAGGCTGCAGAGCCCCAACTCTCACAGCAGAGCTGCTGCAGCCCTCTCAGCATCTTGGTGGCCTCCTCTGGACCTGCTCCAACACTTCCATGTCCTTCCTGTGCTTTGATGACTGTCATCAAAGTATACTGTTGGGTTCTGAGATGGTGCTGAAGAACTGCTGTAGCTTCCAGGTCTTTTTATACTTCTTGCTTTTATACTTACAGTTTAACCTTGGTTGTGTTTGCACTTCAGTGCCCCTATTGTTTTTTTCTTTTCTTTTTGCTGCTGTTAGATGAAGGTACTTCACACCAGCTAGAGAAGGAGAGGCTGTATTCAGGCTACTTCATCTTGGGACATTATTCCAAGCTTGGAATGGGGGTTTGAGAATTTTCTTCTGAAGTCTAATGAGCTAGAATTTCCCATTTCATTTTGTAATTATAGAACAGCACTTCAAATGTCAGTAGTTGCTTATGCAATACAGGCTTCAGGGGATGTTTTAGCCCTACTGTGGTCACATCCTGTCGCCTTGCTGTAGCCACACATCCTGACCTTGTGCTGGTTGTACTGCTTGTGAAAGTTGTGGAGTGAGCCACTTCAGTGAGCTGCTCCAGCTGAGGAGGAGTCATTTTTTTTGTCAGGTGAAGTTTTGACTGCCTCAGTGGACAGTTGTCAGCTCAAGTTTGAGAACAAGGCAGAAGCAGGAACTTGAGGAAGAAGCAGGAGGTGACCTTTCCTGTGGGGATGGGCTGAAGGAATTGGGGCTGCTCAGCCTGGAGATGAGAAGGCTCCAGTCTTAGAGCTGCATTTCAGTATCTGAAGGGGATGTCCAGGCAGGGTGGGGAGGGACAGTTCAGAAGGACTTACAGGATGAGGGCAATGGTTTGAAAGTGGAGCAGGGCAGAGTTAGGTTGGGCATCAGGAGAAATTTCTGCAGAAGGAGAGTGGTGAGACACTGGCACAGGCTGCCCAGGGCTGTGCTTGAGGCCCTGTCCCTGCAGACATTCAAGCTCAGCCTTGCTGTGTCCCTGTGCAGCCTGCTCCAGCTGGAGGTGTCCCTGCTGAGTGCAGGGGGGTGGACAAGATGCCCTTGGAGGGTCCCTGCCAGCCCAATGCAATCTGTCAACTGTAGAAGCTCTCATTTAGGCCAGTGAAGGTCAGTTAGAACCACACAGGTACAAGCTTTCAATTCTGTTTTCCCTGTTGATTCTGAACAGCAATTTAGTAAAAAGAAAAAAAAGTCTGCCCAGTGTTTTTTATTTTCAGAACCTTTGGGCAACAAGGAGAACTTCAGCTACCTGATTTCTGCTGTGGTCTCTCAAAAGTTAGTGTTGTTGGCAGAAGGCCATAGTAGGAACTCAAGAGAATGCAAGACATCAGACTTTTCCAAAATGGGCTTTTCATTTTCTTTTTTTCTTGCCTTTTTCAATATTGCAGTGCTTCTTACTATGTGTCAGCTGCAGCAGCTTGATTGAAGGGACTGAGATGTTTCCTGTTATTTTTTTCCACAGTAGGTAGGAGATTTTGTAAGGAGAGGGAAAACATCCTCCTATTTTTTTTGTAAGACCCGGGGAGAGATGTTGTTTCAGGTATCTACTTGAACTTAACATGATGGATTCTTCAAGGAGGTCCTTGTAAAGTGGACAAGAGGTCAAAGTGGGTAGTTGCTGTGAGGTCAGGATGAAAGAACCAGCCAGCTATAATTTTGCATGCATTCCTCATCTTCTGCTTGGGGATGAGTTTTAGAGACTGAGCTGTGTCTGGATTCTTGGTAGAAGTTTGTAGAATCATGAAATGCTAGGGGTTGGAAGGAACATCCAGAGATGATTGAGTCCAGCTCCCCTGCAAAGCAGGACCAGTTAGGGCAAATCACACAGGAACATTCCCTGCCTATGGCAAGGGGTTGGAACTAGATGATCCTTGAGGTCCCTTCCAACCTTACCATTCTATGATTCTATGAACACATCCAAGTGGGTTTTGAAGATGTCTAGAGAAGAGGAATCTACAACCTCTCTGGGCAGCCTGCTCCAGGGCTCCACACCCTCAAAATAAGTTTCTCCTCATGTTGAGATGGAAATTGCTGTGATTGAGTTAACTTATAGTGCCCCTCATCCTATCACTGGGTATCACTGACCAGAGCCTGGCTCCATCTTCTGACAGCCATCCTGCAAATATTTGTAGCCATTGATCAGATCCCCTTTCAGCCCTCTCCTCTCCAGACTGAACAGCCCCAGGGCTCTCAGTCTTTCCTTTATAAGAGAGATGCTCCAGTTCCTTCCACTGCCAGTAGTTCCCTGAAGTTTTATGTTGCCTGCCGACAACCGCTTGTCACTTTTCCTTAAGGAAGCAGTGCATCAAGAGAAGAAATCCCTGCCACGGGTACTTTGGGTATCCCAGCAGGATAATGCAGTAGGAAGACTTATGAAGTGTGAGTGCTGCTTTCTTTGTGACATTCTTGCAGATTCCCTCAAAAAAGAGAAGTATTTTAGCAGATGAGGTTTGTGCCAAAGCTCAATTCCAGCCATTCACTGCGAGTTCTTGTGGGATAAGGTAAAAAACTGAGTAAAGGAAGCTGGCAAGATGATGATGAGTTTGACTTTTCAAAATTCTTCAGAAAAGCTGTCACTCCTGTCAAATGGAATCCACAGAAGCTCTCAGAGTAGAGTCTGGAAGCTGATCAAACAGTGGTTATCATCTGTCTGTGCAGTTACCACTTTCAAGTTGCCTTGGCTGCGTTTTCCTGCCAGATTCCTGTTTCAGCCAGCAGCAGGGATGTAGCTTTTTTGCCTTACTCATAATCACCAGCTCAGGACATAAACACAAAAGTTCAGTTATTACTGGGATTATTTTGCTTAAAATTGCAACCTCAGAACTCTAACAGCAGAAGTAGAGATGCTCTGAGCTTTTACAGGCTTCCTATGCTTTGCAGCAGGTTTGGGAGCTGATAGCCCTGGGCAGTTCAGACCTGCTGAGCCATAGTCCTACAGTTCCACTTAGTTTATACCAAAGGCAGGCTGGAGAAGATAATTTTCTGGATCTGAAGCAAGGAGAAGGAAGGCCACTCTCTGACCAGCCTCTTTGGGTACTGCCTGTGTAAAGGCAGGTGCCAGAGATGACCTCCTTTTCACAGATGGCATTGGGCTGGTTGGAAATAAGGTAGCTGAAGTTCTCTTTGTTGCCCACAGGTTCTGAAAGAACAACACTGGGCAGATTATTTTTTTTTCCTTTTTATTAAACTGCTGCTCAGAATCAACAGGGAAAACAGAATTGAAAACCTGTACCTGTGTGGTTCTACCTAATCTTGAATTGAAAGGCTGTACCTGTGTGGTGGATGTTTTCCCTCTCCTTAAAAAATCTCCTACCTACTGTGGAAAAAAACAGGAAAGATCTCAGTCCTTTCAACCAAGCTGCTGCAGCTAACACATAGTAAGAGGCACTGCGATATTGAAAAAGAGAAGAAAGAAAGAAAATTAAAAGCCCATTTTGGAAGTCTGATGTCTTGCATTCTCTTGAGTTCCTACTATGGCCTTCTGCCAACAACACTAACTTTTGAGAGACCACAGCAGAAATCAGGTAGCTGAAGTTCTCCTTGTTGCCCAGTGGTTCTGAAAATAAACAACAACACTGGGCAGCCTTTTTTTTTTTTTTCCTTTTTATTAAACTGCTGCTCAGAATCAACAGGGAAAACAGAATTGAAAGCCTGTACCTGTGTGGTTCTAACTGACCTTCACTGGCCTAAATGAGAGCTTCTGCTGATGACAGATTGCATTGGGTTGGCAGGGACCCTCCAAGGGCATCTTGGCCACCCCCCTGCACCCAGCAGGGACACCTCCAGCTGGAGCAGGCTGCACAGGGACACAGCAAGGCTCAGCTTGAATGTCTGCAGGGACAGGGCCTCAAGCACAGCCCTGGGCAGCCTGTGCCAGTGTCTCACCACTCTCCTTCTGCAGAAATTTCTCCTGATGCCCAACCTAACTCTGCCCTGCTCCACTCTCAAACCATTGCCCTCATCCTGTCACTCCGAAGTCCTTCTGAACAGTCCCTCCCCAGCCTGCCTGGGGTCCCCTTCAGAGATTTCCTTTGGCACAATTTGCCTTGATGGTGCTGCTGATAGTTATCCTATGGCTTTTGACAACTCAGGTGATTCCAAGTGAATTTAACTGAAGGAGGAAAACTCACAGTAATCATGGAAATGGCTTTAGTATCATTTTGAACAATGGTTGTGCCCCACATGCTTCAAATACCTCTTGGTGCTTCCTGGCTGCTTTAGTTACCTCGTCTTGCTCCCTCCTTAGCTTGCTATAGGGAAATAGCTTTGAGGCACTGCTCTTACTACTGCACTTTGTGACTGCTGCTTTCTTTTCTGAGAGCAGAGGCCATGCTGTAAATAACTGTCTCTCTGATTTGATTTGTTGTGGAGCTGTTCGCCACGATCCATGGACAGATTACTCTGCCTAGAGGCGAATGCTTTGGTTACAGTTTTCAGATCCTGGGTATTTAAAGCAGGATTTTTAACCCCAGATTTGAATGTACCATTTGCCAGAACTTGTTGTGGTCAACAGCCTTGGGTAGGGTCTTGTCTGTTTCAGATAAATGCCTCTCCCAGAGTTAAAAGCCTAGTGTTAAAGAATATTTTTGTGTGAGAAACAGGTGGATGAACTGATTTTTGTTTGTAGCTTGGCATGCCACTGACAGAATCATAGAATGGTAAGGTTGGAAGGGGCCTCAAGGATCATCTAGTTCCAACCCCCTGCCATAGGCAGGGACACCTCCCACTAGTACAGGTCACTCAAGGCCTCGTCCAACCTGGCCTTGAACACCTCCAGGGAGGGAACAGCCACAACCTCCCTGGGCAATCATTCAGGTTGGAAAAGACCCTTGAGATGATCAGGTCCAACCATGTAGCAACAGCTTCCTTCACAGAGACTTTCTCAGGCTCTCAGATTAAAAATGATAGTTTGGCCCTAACTAAACTAACTCAGGTGGTTTCCTGTTGTACTTGCATCTCTTTTCAGCCTATTTCTACTGTCTGCTTACAATAATTTGAGAATTTCATTTAGGCCTTTTCTGACTTTCTTGCTTCTACCTTCTTTCTTCACCTTTCTTGACCTGTTGAAGTAGAATAACCAAAAGATGGTAAGTGAGGTGCCCCTGTGCTGTTTCTTTGCCCTGTTTGCTTGGTCCAGAAGCTGTTCTGTTCTCTTTTGATGCTATTCATTGTTTTGTCCTTTTAATCCTTACTTATTTTGGATGTTGTTCATGGCTTTGGTTTACTAGCAGCTAATTCATGAGACTCTCTTATCTCTTGCTTCTAAATGCTACCTAAGCTGTATTTTTTTGCAAGATGTAAGAATAACTCTTGAAGATCAGCATGAGCTCAGCATCTTTGACACTAGAAATTGCTCTGTTTAACATTTTATGAACCAAAAGCTTGAAACAACTTGGAGAGACTTGAGTTAGACACAAATTGCCAAGTACCCAGGTGCTGGAAACACTGAGTGTCATGGTAGTGGGTTCCTCTCTGCAAATTCAGCTGTGCTTTCTTCCTCTTCACCTCCTAACAGTACATGATTGCTACTTTGCTCTTGAGAGAAATTGTTCTGCCCTTTGACTTCATTTAAAAAGGAAGTGAAAAGGTTGCTGCAAGCTTCACAGAGTCATCATAGAATGGTTTGGGTTGCAAGGAGCATTAAAGATCATCTAGTTCCAACCCCTCCAGCCTTCTACTAGACCAGGTTGCTCAAAGCCTTGAACACCTCACTGCATATTTGAATAGTGGCTTTTGCTGGGCTGGGTCCTGTTCAGCAGCACACAGCTTCAAAGAACACCACACACAAAGCTTCTGATTCTTCTAGCTGGTGGAGTTTCTGTGGTCTTGCATTCTCAGGAGTAACATGGCTGTGTAGTGGAGTTTTCACAGCATGGTTTCACTGGAGTACATTTGATTTTAATCTGTTGGAGGCACTTCTGCTTCTTTACAGTGATTCTGGAGCACTGCATCCAGTTCTGGTGCCCCCAGTGTACGATGGACATTTTGCTGCTGGAGTGGGTCCAGAGGAGGCCACAGAGATGATCAGAGGGCTGGAGAACCTCTGCTGTGGGGATAGGCTGACAAGAGTTGTTCAGCCTGGAGAACAGAAGGCTCTGGGGAGACCTTAGAGCAGCCTTCCCATACCTGATGGAGGCCTAAAAGAAAGCCAGGAAGGAACTTTTCACAAGGGCTTGTAGGGCAATGGGTTGACGCTTGGGGAGGGGAGATTGAGACTGGAGATGAGGAAGAAATTCTTGACAGTGAGGGTGGGGAGACACTGGCACAGGTTGCCCAGGGAGGTTGTGGATGCTCCCTGCTTGACAGTGTTCACAGCCAGCTTGGATAAGACCTTGGGCAACCTGATGTTGTGGAAAGTGTCCCTCAACCCCTTCCTGGCTTTCTGGTAGGTCCCCTTCAGGTACTGGAAGGCTGTTCTAAGGTCTCCCCAGAGCCTTCTCATTTCCAGGCTGAACAACCCCAACTCTGTCAGCCTGTGTCCTATATAGATGGCACTCCACCCCTGCAATCATCTTCATTGTCTCCTGAATGCACTCCAGGAGTTCCATGCTGGAGGCACCAGAACTAGATGCAATAGTCTGGATGCTGCTGTGCACATCTGCTCTGGGAAATACATGGGAAAGGAGAAGATCTGATGCTGCTAATTTGGATGTGCAATGTTTGCATAACTAACTTAATAAACCAATTGCCTAATCAGTGTGAAATGGCTGTGCAAACTACACATTGGGTGGTAGGATGTGTGTAAGAACGTGGTGCTGGGTTTTTTTTGGCTTGGGATTTGGGGCATGGAACTGCAGAGAGTGTATTTTATAGTCAATCTCTTCACACTCTGTAAATATAGACAATACATAAACCATTGTTTTTTTGCTTACAGCCTCTTATTTGCTCTTGCTCCTGTTGAGTGTGCTTATTCACCACTCATTACTCCTCTTTTGGTGTCTGCAACATGCATGGAAAAACTCTCTGCCAATCCCACTTACTGCCCTTGTTTGCATCTCAGCCTTTCAAAATCAGCATTCGCTAGAAGAAATTGGGAGGTGTCAGTGGAGAAACATCTGCACTTGGACACCACAAAGACCTTTAGTGCAGGCTTTAAGGTTTAAGGTTAATTGGAGAATGGAATTAACAGAGTTGGTTCTGGAAGAGGTTTAGGATAGGTCCCCACTACACTGCAATACTAAATGAAGCGATGCTATTTGGTTTTTTTCTCCTGAGCACCTGAGAACGATTCCAAAATGTGGGCTTTAAGAACAGAGTTGGGACACAAGCTGGAGCAGCTCACTCTCCCTCTTGAGGACTGTGGCTTTTAGCAGAGTTTGCAAGCACTGACAGGTTTCTGTGTTGAAAATTTTGCAGGATCTGATGGTTGGTGATGAAGCAAGTGAACTGCGCTCCATGCTGGAAGTGAATTACCCCATGGAGAACGGCATCGTCCGGAACTGGGATGACATGAAGCACCTCTGGGATTACACCTTTGGACCAGAGAAACTTAACATTGACACAAAAAATTGTAAAATTCTGCTCACAGAACCTCCCATGAATCCAACTAAAAACAGAGAGAAGATTGTGGAGGTATGTGTGCCTGGTAGAAACTGGTCTGCACTGTCGTGGAAGTGCTGCTAAGGGTTCTTAACTCCTTGGAATGCTTGGGAGCTGAAGCAAGGCACTTCTGGTTTGGGACCAAAACTTGTCCTCAGGCATAGTTGTGAAGATTGCTGTGCTTAAATTCAACCAGGCAGCTGAGGGAACTANGCATCTTGACTAGAAGAGTTCTCAGATGTTGGAACAAGCTGCCCAGGGAGGTGATTGAATGCTCATCCCTGGAAATGTTTGAAAGAGGCAGAGATGTGGTGCTGAGGGCCATGGTTTAGCAGTGGCCTTGGCAGAGTTGGAGAATGGTTGGACTGGGTGAGCTTAAAGTGCTTTTCCAACCAGAACAATTCTATGATTCTAAGCCAACCTCATTCAAAAGCTGCAAGCAGGCTTCCTGTCTGAAGCCCTGGCAGCAGTAAGACCCAGCACTGAAGTACCTGCTTATCTCTGTGCATTTAAGATCTGCTGATTACAAAGTGTGAGATCATTGTTAAGTACCCTAAATGATTTGGACTCCTAAGCCAGTAATGCTGAGGAGATTGAGGCTTGAACAAGATGATGCTTACCAGAGGGAGCAGTGCTGCTGGAGGTAGCAGAGACAAAGGTGTGATGACAACCAAGTCACTAATCTTTGATTAAGGCTAGGGATTATCAGTGAAAGCTTTCTAAGAAGGAAAGCCTGCTTCTCAGATCCTGGGTCTCACAGTGCTGCCTTGGGTGACCTAAACTCCATCTGAACCTTGCATCAGTGTAGGTCATCAGATGTACAGTGTTCAGCTCCAGCACCATCTGACAAAGGCTTGATTTTTGAAGTGCAGTAATGTTTCACCAGAACAAAAAGTTCAGTTTCCCTTTTTCTCAATCAGTTAATGTTAGTATTCAGACTAACAAAGTGTAATTAGAATCACAGAATGTTAGGGGCTAGAAGGCACCTCCAGAGAGCATCCAGTCCAATCCCCCTGCAGTCAGCAGGGACATCCTCCACTAGATCAGGTTGCTCAGAGGCTTGTTGAACCTGACCTTGAATATCTGCAGGGATGGGGCCTCAACCACCTCCCTGAGCAACTTGTTCCAGTATTCTACCACCCTTATGGTGCAGAACATGTTCCTAACATCCAATCTAAGTTTGCTCTTTTCTCATTTCAAACCATTGTCCCTTGTCCTGTTCCCTTGTCCTGTCCCTTGTCCTGTTCCCTCTGCAGTCTTGTAGCTCCCTTCAGGTACTGGCAGGCTGCTACTGGGTCTTCCCAGAGCCTTCTCTCCAGGCTGAACACCTCCAGCTCCCTCAGCCTGCTCTCATAGAAGAGGTGCTCCAGCCCTTCAGTCATCCTTGTGGCCCTCCTCTGGACTCACTCCAACAGCTCTGTGTCCTTATTCTGCTGGTAACACCAGAACAGGACACAGTTATTGTGGGTAGGGTCTCGGCAGAGTCAAGGGGCACAATCCCCTCTCCTGCCCTGCTGCCCACACTCCTCTGGCTGCAGCCAGCACACAGCTGCCTGCTGGGCTACAGGAGGGCACTGGCGGCTCCTGGGGAGCTGCTCCGCAACCAACATCCCCAAGTCTCTTTCTTCAGGACTGCCCTCAACCCACTCTGCACCCAGCTTGGCTTTGTGCTTGGGCTTGGCCTGACCCAGATGCAGGACCTTGCCCTTTGACTTGTTGAAGCTTCAAGTAGTTAGCAGTGGCTGATTTGTCAAAGACTATCAAGATCCTTCTGTATGGATCCCATCCCTTAAGTGAGTCCAGTGGTGTCATCAGCAAACTTGCTGAGGCTGCCCTGAATGTCACTGTCCATGTTGCTGACAAAGGTGTTAAACAGCACTGGACCCAGTGCAGACCCCAGAGGAACTCCACTTGTCACTAAGCTTCCCAAGAAAGGCAGCAGCAGACTTCTCAAGGGTTTTGTGGTGTGCTGTGAAATAATGACCCTGACTTGAAGGATCAGGAGGGTTGATTCAAGGCAGCCTTTTAAAATGAGGTTGTCCTAAGAGAGGAGGTCCTCTAGTTCAGAATGCTAAAATTGTCAGGCATCAGCTCTTTTCTCCTTGCAAATATTTAGCTCTCTCTTACTTGAACTGTGGGAGTACTGTAGGGTTTAATGAGTTTAATCCTGGAAATTGCAGAAGTGCTCAGAAGGCTGCACAGTAGCAAAGAGCAAAACTTCTCTGTGTGCTGGAATAGTCAGAGGTCATCTGTTTGGGGGGAGGGAATCATAGAATCATAGAATGGTAAGGTTGGAAGGAGACCTCAAGGATCATCTAGTTCCAACCCCCTGCCATAGGCAGGGACACCTCCCACTAGTACAGCTCACTCAAGGCCTCCTCCAACCTGGCCTCCAGGGAGGGAGCAGCCACAACCTGCCTGGGCAACCTGTGCCAGTGCCTCACCACCCTCACTGGAAAGAACTTCCTCCTAACATCCAGTCTAAATCTCCCCTCTGCCAGTTTAAACCCATTGCCCCTTGTCCTGTCATTGCAAGACCTTATAAATAGTCCCTTCCCAGCCTTCCTGTAGGCCCCCTTCAGATACTGGAAGGCTACTATAAGGTCTCCTCGAAGCTGCTCTGCAGTATGACTTGTTCAGTTGGACTTTTTTGTGTTGATGAAGGTGTTAGGTAGGTCAAGAGAGGTTCTCTTCCCCTTCTACTCTGCCATGGTGAGGCCACATCTAGAAGACTTTGTCCAGTTCTGGGCCCCTCAGTTCAAGAAGAACCTCAGGGACTGCTTGGAAGAGTCCAGCACAGAGCCATCAAGCTGCTGAAGGCAGTGAACATCTCCTGTGAGGCCAGGCTGAGGGAGCTGGGGCTGGGAGCAGAGCAGCCTGAGGGCTGCCCGCATTGTTGGTGATAAAGATGTGCAGGGCAGCGTGGGGAGGACACAGCCAGGCTCTGCTCAGGGATGTCCAAGGACAGAGCAAGGGGCACTGGGGGCAATCTGGAGTAGAGGAGGTGGCAAGGGAACTGAAGGGAAAACTTTTTCACTTCTTTATTGTGGTAGAGCCCTGGAGCAGCCTGCCCAGAGAGGTTGTGGAGTCTCCTTCTCTGGAGACTTTCAAAACCTGCCTGGATGTGTTCCTGTGTGACCTGCATTCTGGCAGGAGGATTGAACTGCATGAGCACAGTCGACTTGTTAGAGGGCAGGGATCCATCCAGAGGGACCTGGACAGGCTGCAGAGGTGTGCCCAGGCCAACCTCATGACATTTAACAAGGCCAAGTATAAGATCCTGCACCTGGGTAGGCACAATCTCAAGCACAGCTCCAGGCTGGGTGGGGAATGGCTGAGAGCAGCCCTGAGGAAAAGGACCTTGGGGTGTGGGGTGATGAAAAGCTCAACCTGAGCCTGCAGTGTGAGTGCAGCCCAGACAGCAACTGTGTGCTGGGCTGCAGCAAGAGCAGTGTGGGCAGCAGGGCAAGGGAGGGGATTGTGCCCCTTTGCTCTGCTCTCTTCAGACCCCACCTGGAGTCCTGTGTGCAGTTCTGGAGCCCCCAGCACAGGAAGGACATGGAAGTGTTGGAGCCAGTCCAGAGGAGGCCACCAAGATGCTGAGAGGGCTGCAGCAGCTCTGCTGTGAGGACAGGCTGAGAGAGTTGGGGCTCTGCAGCCTGGAGAAGAGAAGGCTTCCAGGAGACCTTAGAGTAGCCTTCCAGTATCTGAAGGGGGCTACAGGAAGGCTGGGGAGGGACTATTGACAAGGTCTTGCAATGACAGGACAAGGGGCAATGGGTTTGAACTGGCAGAGGGGAGATTGAAACTGGATGTTAGGAGGAAGTTGTTTGCAGTGAGGGTGGTGAGACACTGGCACAGGTTGCCCAGGGAGGTTGTGGCTGCTCCCTCCCTGGAGGTGTTGAAGGCCAGGCTGGATGAGGCCTTGAGTGAGCTGTACTAGTGGGAGGTGTCCCTGCCTATGGCAGGGGCTTGGAACTGGATGATCTTTGAGGTCCCTTCCAACCTTACTATTCTATGATTCTATCTTTCAAGGTCCCTTCCATTCTCTGATCCTGTAAATTCTTCAGCCTTCAATTTTAGGTTGTTTCTTCACTGAAACCAGTTCAGTGGTTATGGGAACCTTGTCTACACCCCAGGCAGCTACTTTGCATGTTTCAGTAAGAGTTCTGAAAACCTGTGGGTTCTGATAGGTGGTGAGAGAGCTTACCCTCTCTGTAGTATGTCAGTTGTAGTGGATTTTCACTTGCTCTAGTAGTTTGCCATCTGTTGTGCTTTAAAGAAGGTAGTCCAGATGCAGAGCACAGTCTGTGATGCTGAATTGATTCTAGACCCATATGTGTGAGGAGTCTTTGGTCTTTACAACACAGAATCACAGTATGCATCATGCTGGAAGGGACCCTCAGAGGTCATCTTGTCCCTGCTGACTGCAGGAGGGGTGGACATCTCCAGCTATATCAGGCTACCCAGGGCCACATTAAGTTTGACCATCTGCAGGGGTGACTGCAAGGCAGTCTGCAGTTGTGCAAGGTCTGTAAGGGCTTGATAGAAAGAATTAAAAAAAAAAAAAAATCACCTGAACTTCATTAGGTTTGAAGTTGATAGAGTCACAGAGTACACTGGGTCAGAAGGGACCCTCCAAGAGCATCTTGTTCACCCTCTCTGCACTCAGCAGGGACACCTCCAGCTGGAGCAGGCTGCACAGGGACACAGCAAGGCTGAGCTTGAATGTCTGCAGGGACAGGGCCTCAAGCACAGCCCTGGGCAGCCTGTGCCAGTGTCTCACCACTCTCCTTCTGCACAACTTCCTGCTCAGGTCCAACCTAACTCTGCCCTGCTCCACTTTCAAACCATTGCCCCTTATTCTGTCACTCCAAGCCCTTCTGAACAGTCTCTCCTCAGCCTGCCTGGAGGTCATCTTCAGATATTTAAATGTAGCTCTAGGATCTCCCTGGAGCCTTCTCTTCTCCAGACTGAACAGCCCAAATTCTTTCAGCCTGTCCCCACAGCAGAGGTTCTCCAGCCCTCTGAGC
>WBNM01042411.1:1543-12352 GCA_013399055.1 Ramphastos sulfuratus | reverse complement strand
CTTACCATTCTATGACTATGATTTCTTCCTTCCTTCCTGAACTCCTACAAAGTGTCATCACTTGCTTTGAAATGCAGCATCTTTACCTCATAGCTGATCAAATGACTGAGCCTATTAAGTTTTCTCCCCCCCCAGTTTTAAAGAAAGCTTAGCAATAAAACTTGTTTAACACATTAAGTGATCCCAGTAAGCCTTGTTTGGTGAGAGGACTGGTGTGTTTTCCAGATGCTGTGGAAGAGATTGAGCCAGAGGTGCTAGGCAGCCTTCAAGCCCAGGGATGTCACAGGGGCTTCCTGTAGGCCCCCTTCAGATACTGGAAGGCTACTCTAAGGTCTCCTGGAAGCCTTCTCTTCTCCAGGCTGCAGAGCCCCAACTCTCTCAGCCTGTCCTCCCAGCAGAGCTGCTGTAGCCCTCTGAGCATCTTGGTGGCCTCCTCTGGACCCGCTCCAACACTTCCATGTCCTTCCTGTCACCAGGCTCATACACCATGGGTTACTTTGTCTCCTGGGAAATGTGCTGCCACATGCTAGTTCAGAGGAATAAAACACATCATAGAATCTTAGAATCTCAGAATCATAGATTCTTAGCATCATGCAATGTTAGACTCATAGAATGTTAGAATCACAGAATCTTAGAATCATAGAACCTGAAAATCAAAGAATCTTGGGATAATATAATCTTGGAATAATATAATCTTGGAATAATATAATCTTG
This sequence comes from Ramphastos sulfuratus, assembly GCA_013399055.1. Lineage (NCBI taxonomy): Eukaryota > Metazoa > Chordata > Aves > Piciformes > Ramphastidae > Ramphastos > Ramphastos sulfuratus. The sequence continues at coordinate 11,638 of WBNM01042411.1, read as the reverse complement.
GAATCATAGAATCATAAAATCTTAGAATCATAAAATCTTAGAATCATTGAATCTTAGAACCTTAAATCATAGAATCTTAGAATCTTGGAATCATAGAGTCTTAGAACCATAGAATCTTAGCATCATAGAATGTTAGGATCATAGAATGTTACAATCTCAGAGTCATAGAATCTTAGAATAAGAACCTTAAAATCATAGAATCTTAGAATCTTGGAATCATAGAATCTTGGAATCATAGAATCTTGGAATCACAGAATCTTAGAACCATAGAATCTTAGCACCATAGAATCTCAGAATTACAGACTCTTAGAATCATAGAATAAGAATAATAGAATTTTAAAACCATTGAATCTTATAACCTTGGAATCATAGAATAGCACAATAGAACCTTAAAATCATAGAATCTTAGAATCTTGGAATTGCAGAATCTTAGAACTATAGAATCTTAGCACCATAGAATGTTAGAATCACAGAATCTTACAATCTTGGAATCTTAGAATCATAGAATCTTGGAATCATAGAATCATAGAATCTTGGAATCATAGAGCCTTAAAATCATAGAATCTTAGAATCTTGGAATCAGAATCTTGAACTCTTAGAATCTTAGAACAATAGTACCTTAAAATCATAGCATCTTAGAATCTGGGAATCATAGAATCTTGGAATCACAGAATCTGAGAACCATAGAATCTTAGCATCATAGAATGTTAGAATCATAGAATCTTAGAATAATAGAACCTTAAAATCATAGAATCTTAGAATCTTGGAACCAGAATCTTGGAATCTTAGAACAATAGAACCTTAAAATCATAGAATCTTAGAATCTTCAAATCGTAGAATCTTAGAATCTTAGAACCATAAAATCTTAGTATCATAGAATGTTAGAATCATAGAATCTTAGAACAATAGAACCTTAAAATCATAGAATCTTAGAATCTTGGAATCATAGAATCTTGGAATCTTAGAAACTTAGAAAAATAGAAATTTAAAATCATTGAATCTTAGAATCTTGGAATCATAGAATCTTGGAATCTTAGAAACTTAGAACAGTAGAACCTTAAAATCATAGAATCTTAGAATCTCGGTATCATAGAATCTTAGAATCTTAGAATGTTAGAATCATAAAATGTTAGAATCTTAGAATCATAGAATCAGAACAAAAGAACCTTAAAATAATAGAATCTTAGAATCTTGGAATCATAGAATCATAGCATCTTGGAATCTGTGATCTATAATTCCATGAATCTATGATTCTAATCATAGAATCTTAGAATCTTAGAACAATAGAACCTTAAAATCATAGAATCTTAGAATCTGGGAATCATAAATCTTAGAATCTTAAAAACCATAGAATCTTAGAATCATAAAATGTTAGTATCATAGAATGATAGAATCTTAACATCATAGAACCTTAGAATCATAGAATTTTAACATCATAGAATCTTAGAATCTTAAAACCATAGAATGTTAGAATCATAGAATGTTAGAATCACAGAATCATAGAATCTTAGAAACTTAGAATCTTGGAATGATGGAGCCTTAGAGTCATAGAATCATTGACTCAGAATCATAGAAACACAGAACCTTCAAATCATAGAATAATTGAATCTTGGAATCATGGAATCATAGTGCCATAGACTCTTAGATTCTTAGAAAATTAGAATCGTACAATCATAGAATGGTCTGGGTTGGAAGGGACCTCCAAAGGGCATCTAGTCCAACCCCCACTCTCCTCCCCCACCCCACAGTCCTTTAGAAAATCAAAACATGCTAACAGATGGTGCTTTCAGCTTGCAATGTCAGTGATGTTTTCATCACTGCACTTGTCAGATTCAGTGCAGCTTGAGGCTGCTTGGGGAAAAGGCTGGCCTAGGAGCCTGGTGTGGAAGCAGAAGGGGTGACTTAAGTCTCCATAACAGCCCTCACTTCATTAAGTGTTGCTAGAGATACCCTAAAAATTCTTCAAGACTGAAAGTCCATGGATTCTGTGAGCCACAGGGTAGGTGGCAACATTTTGGCCTTTCTCATCCCTCTGAAAATCTCATGGAGTTGAAATTAAACAAACCTCACCTAGACAAGAGTAGCTCAGCCTTCTCCACTGCCATCTAACCAGAGCTGATCTCTAGGAACTACACATCTGTTCCCTGCTCTCTTTCCTTCTTTTCCCACTCAGCAGCTGCCCTCTGCCAGGTTTTTCCATATCTTCCCTCTTGGGATTGCCCTGAGGGCTCCTGTGCAGTTTTCCTCCTCCTCTTCCTCCACCTAGCTTTTGTTGACTTCATTGCTGGGGTTTCTGCTTCCCTTGAGAGAGTTTATGACCATCCAGAAATTACCTCTGCTAGGAAATTATTCTTCTCCTTAAAGAAATGTGTTCTTAAAAATAACCCTAACCTTTCAGGGTAGACTCAAGGGATGAGTAATGCCCTGGCACACTCTCAGCAGTTCATATTCTCTCTCCTTTTAGTTCCATTGTGTGGATTTTCTAACTCTCTTTACACCATAGTTGCCAAGCACATCTTCTTCTCTTTCACCACACTCTTTTTCTTCTCTGTAAGCTCATCTTAACATGAGCTCCCAGACAACCAGCAACAGAAGGAGGGGACACAGCCTCAAGTTGTGCCAGGGCAGGTCTAGGCTGGATGATAGGAGGAAGTTCTTCACAGCAAGAGTGATTGGCATTGGAATGGGCTGCCCAGGGAGGTGGTGGAGTGCCCATCCCTGGAAGTGTTGAAGCAAAGCCTGGATGGGACACTGAGGGCCATGGTCTGGTTGCTTGGCTGGGGCTGGGTGCTAGGTTGGGCTGGGTGAGCTTGGAGCTCTCTTCCAACCTGACTGGTTCTATGATTTTTCTCCTCTGGAAGTACGAAGGAGTCTGAACAAATTCAAATGAGGAACCAGTGCTTTGATGAACACTGCCCTCATTTTCTCTAGATGCTTTCAAGCACAGCTTTTGTCTTTCTCATATTTTGCCATCTGTGATGAAGATAATGAAAGCTTTACCATTTGGAACTAGATACTTGTGACAGTTCTTTAAATTAATTATGAGGAGAGTCTGAGGGATCTGGGGCTCCATAGCTTGGAGAGAAGGAGCCTGAAAGGTGACCTCATTCATGTTGATAAAGATGTGCAGGTGAGTGGCAGGAGGCTGGAGCCAGGCTCTGCTGGGTGATGCCTAATGCCAGGACAAGGGGCACTGGGTGGAAGCTGAGACATAGGAAGTTTCATGGAAACATGAGAAGGATTTTTTTCCCTGTGAGGGTGACAGAACCCTGGAACAGGCTGCCCAAGGGGATTGTGGAGTCTTCCTCTCTGGAGATATTCAAGACCCACCTGGATGCATTCCTGTGTGATCTGCTCTGGGTGCTCCTCCTCCGGCAGGGGGGTTGGACTGGATGAGCTTTTGAGGTTCCTTCCAGCCCCTGGCATTCTGTGATTCTGTGATTCTCCACTTCCCTTTCTTTATCTACAGCAGCTCAGCTCACTCTGTCCTCTTCATATTTTAAGGATTTGGAAAATAGAAGCAAAAGAAATCTCAATTCCTTTTCCTTTGTTCATCTGAAATGGTTGGGATTATTTTGATTGGTTTACTTTTTGTTTGTTTTATTTTTGGCTTTTTTGTTTATTTGTTTTGGGTTTGGTTTTGGTTTTGTGGTTTTTTTGTTTTGATTTTGATTTTTTCTTTTTTTTATTTTGTTTTTTTTTTTTTTTTGTCTTTGGTTTCTTTTTTGTTTTTGTTGTTTTTCCTGTTCTTGTTTTTTTGTTCCTTTTCTTTTTGTTCTTTTTTTGTTTTGGTTTTGGGTTTGGGTTTGGGTTTGGTTTTGTGGTTTTTTTTTTCAATTTATTTTTTGGTGTTTCAGTTTGCTTGTTTCTTTGTTCTTTTTTAATGGAGAAGGACAGACAGTTACCAGCACTCTCAGCTAAGCTGCATGACTGCCAACTTGAAAAGGCTCCTGGATGCTTCCCTTCCCCAGCACATCCTGTTCTACTGTTGACACCATTTATTCTAATAGTTGTGCTCTAATGCTTGTCATCTCTGCAGTGTTTTTTTCTTTTTTTAAACCCTAATCAGCCTGAAAACTCCATGAGGATAAAAGTTCTTCACTATGAGGGTGGTGAGACATTGGAATGTGTTGCCCAGAGAAGTTGTGGACATCTCATCCCTAGAAGTGTTTAAGACCAGGCTGGATGAGTCTCTGAGCAGCCTGCTCTAGTGGGAGGTGTCCCTACCCATACCAGGGAGGTTGGAACTCAATGATCTTTAGGGTCCCTTCCAACTCAAGACATTCTATGATCCTCTGTTAGTGATGAAAGTGAGCAGGCAGGAGCTTCATGCTAAGAAAAGGGAATGGTGCTTCCCACCAGGACCCTCTGACAGTGCCATTCCCCTCTGTGGTCCAAGAGCATCAGGGACAGACCCTCAGGCACACTGCAGTGTGTCCCCTAACTGGCAGAGGGGATCAGTAGTGTGCTGCCCTCTTTGTTCTTCACCTGCTGCAGGTTCCTTTCTGTTTGGCTCCTTCTCGTTCGCCTCCGTCTGATGTAACTCTTACAGATGAGGCATCAATGGAAAGGTTCCAGCAGACCTCTGGTAGCTTCTTCCATTGACACAGTGCTTTATGCTTTTCAAACTGCTTCAGATAAACTTGATAATTGACAGAGATAGGCAGCAAATGAGGAACATAAGGCATTTTTAGAGGATGAGCAAAGACCACCCAGCACAACGCATCTTTCCCTTGCACACACATCTTCCCAGCCCTGCTCCAGCCAGCTGCTGCACAAACAGCTCTAATAGTGCAGTCCTCACTATTTAGTTTTATTGGGTATGGCTCTGCTTGCCACAGTCATCATTAAAAATTGGGCTGTGTGTTTGTCAAACAACCACTGAGCATCCCAGAAACGCGAGGAAATGGAGCTGCTGGGAGATTTAGCTGATCCTTGATGGAGCAGATCCAGAGGAGGGGCATGAAAATGCTCAGGGGGTTGGAGCAGCTCTGCTATGAGGACAGGCTGAGGGAGCTGGGGGTGTTCAGCCTAGAGAAGATTCCAGGGGGACCTAATAGAGGCCTTCCAGTAACTGAAGGGGGCCTACAAGAAGGATGGAGAGAGACTGCTTCCTGAGGCCTGTGGTGACAAGACAAAAGGCAATGGATTCAAACTAGAGAAGAGCAGGTCTAGACTGGGTGTTAGGAAAAAGCTCTTTACAGTGAGGGTGGTTGAGCACTGGAACAGGTTGCCCAGAGAGATATTTGAAGCCCCATCCCTGGAGATACTCAAGGTGAGGCTCAACAGGACTCTGGGTGACCTGATTGAGTTGAGGATGCTCCTGCTGACTGCAGATGACCTTTGGAGGTCCCTTCCAACCCAGACCATTCTATGATTCTATGATTATTTCCATTGCTTCCATGAGCACTTGGCATGCTTGACAGATGTTGCACCAGGGGAGGTTTAGATTGGCTATTAGGAATTTTATTTTTTTACTTGAAGGGTGGTCAGGCTTTGGAATGGGCTGCCCAGGGTGGTGGTGGAGGTGTTGAAGCAATGCATAGAGATGGCACTGCAGGGCATGCTGGTGTTGGGATGACCTTGAAGGTCTTTTCCAGCCTTAATGATTCTATGATTCTATGTTTGTCTAACCTACTCTTTAAAAGTTCCACATCAGCCTTTGTGCTACTTTCATCACAGGCTCACAGGATGTCAGTGCTTGGAAGGAACCCAAAGAGATCATCGAGTCCAATCCCCCTGTCAGAGCAGGACCAGACAATCTAGAAGCTCACACAGGAACACGTCCAGACAGGGATGGAAAGGCTCCAGAGGAGACTCCACAACCTCTCTGGGCAGCCTGTGCCAGGGCTCTGGGACCCTTCCAGTCAAGAAGTTTCCCCTTGCATTGAGATGGAACCTCCTGTGCTGCAGTTTATACCCATTACGCCTTGTCCTATGCCAGGGCATAACTGAGAAGAGTTTGTCCCCTCCCTCTTGACCCCCAGCCCTCAGATATTTAGAAACATTAATTAGATCCCCTCTAAGTCTTTTCACCAGACCAAACAGCCCCAGGTCCCTCAGCCTCTCCTCACAGGGCAGTGCTCCAGCCCCTTCATCATCTTTGTACTCCCTTGGACTCTTTCGAGTAGCTCCCTGTTCCTGCTGAACTGGAAAGCCCAAAACTGAACACAATATTCCAGGTGAGGTCTCACCAGGGCAGAATAGAGGGGGAAAACAGACTCCCTCAACCTGCTGGATCTCAGTCTGACAGCTAAACCAAAGCTGCACTTCAATAATCACCTCCCTACCACTCCTGCCTCTTAACAACAGGAGTTCCAGCTCCTCAGAATTCCCATCCTTGGTCCCCAGTGAAATAAGTGTTCAAACTGGGGATATGTTTTACTCTTCCTGGGTAAAAAGCATTTCCCTAGACATTGCTCTGGCACAGAGCAAAGCTGCCCTTCCTCACCTGGGCATTCAGCAGCAGATTGTTGTAGCACCAAACACACAAAAAAACAACTTTGGAAAGGTCTGGAGAACCTTCTCCTTCCTTTTCATGTCAGACTTCTTCTTTGTATAGATGTTTCTAGCAGAAAGCTGCTCTGCCATTCTTGGCAGACTTTGAAGTGCATTACAATGATCACTTTGCATCTCCTTTAGCACAGCCCCAGAGGACAGCTAGATCAGAAGGAAGGAAATGAGTTCACTCCTCTGCCATCTGCAGTTTCATGTCCCTTGGTTCTCCACCCACCTTCTCAAAGGTGAGGAACATGAGTCTCTCTCAGAGACTTATGACTGCCTGTGGCTATTGAGGAAAATAATTTCCAAGCTATAGAGCCCTAATAGGAAATTTCCTGCTGTGCTCCTGCTGCTGCAACAGTGGGGCTCAGCAACAGCACATTTCTAAGGCAGCTCTGACCAGCTGCCACTTGGAAAAGAGAACATCTCCTAGGGAAGGCCTGTGTTAAAAAAACTCAGTCTGTCAGCTCACTGCTAATCCAAGCCTGTGGAAAGCCCACCTCTGCTATCTTCATGAGGGGAGATGCCTTATCAGAAGTGGCATGCTGAGCTGATCAGCTGCAGCCTCCAAATAGAACCAAATCACTGCCCAGCACAGAGCACAACATCTTCATCTCTCCTCCTCTCCTCTCCTCTNCCTGGCCCCAGCCTCCTGGCACTCACCCTGCACATCTTTATAACCTCGAATGAGGTCACTTTTTGACCTCTTCTTCTCCAGGCTAAAGAGCCTCAGCTCTCTCAGGTGCATCTCATAAAGGAGATGTTCCACTCCTTTCATCATCTTTGTGGCTTTGTGCTGGACTCTTTCAAGCAGTTCCCTGAGGTTCTTATTGAACTGAGAGGCCCAGAGCTGGACACAATATTCTAGATGCAGTCTCACCAGGGCAGAGTAGGGAGGGAGTTAAACCTCTCTTGACCTACTAACCACAACCTTTGTAATACACCCCAGACTGGCACTGGCCTTCTTGGCCAGAAGAGCACATTGCTCCTCTCATCCCATCCCATCTCCTGCTGACTCAGGCTCAAAAGACAGTCACAAAGTTCATATAAAGAAGGAAAAAAGAAAAAAAAAAGAAAAAAAAAGGTACAATGTTTTGGCCATCTGGTGAGTATAAAAAAGGGAATTCAGCTGCAGCAGCTGCTAATCTTTGCCTGGTGGCTGGGATGCTGACCAGACACCCCAAGTGCAAAAGCAAACAGCAGAAGGCAGACACACAGGTGTCAGGAAATGAGCAGAGTGTGGCTCTTCCAACCTCTGAGCACCAGCAGCCAGTATCACCCACCTGGAGCCAACCCTGTGGTGTCCCAGGATGCTGTGTAGTGCCACTGCCACCCCCAGGCAGTGGGGGCACTGGTTTCAAAGCAGACTGGCAGTGGTATACTGGCCTTGTCCCACCCCAGAGCTGGTCATTAATGCAGTCTGGAGTCCTTTAAAGCTGCAGATGCTCCACATACCTGACAGCAAGGCTGGTAGAGAATCACAGAATCTTAGAGGTTGGAAGGGACCTTTGATTTCCCATCCTATTGCCATGTGTGGCTGTTTGAGAGGCAGATTTCCAGCTCAGACATAAAACATTTGCAACAGAGAAACTTGGAAGTGGAAGCTCTGAGTGGAGAGGTGAACATTCTAGGGATAGGCCATACAATGGCAACAATGGATAAGTTAACATCATTTCACTGGAGCATCAAGAGCTTTATGGCTGGGAACCTCTCCAGTTTCCTATGCTACTGCACATAGCACCTTTCTTGGCTTGGAAAGACAAATCCTGTGGCCACATGGCACTCCAGAGTGAATTGATGTGTTTAAAGGTGGTTTAGATGTGGTGTCTGGGGATATGGTTTAGGGGTGAGCTTTGTAGAGCAGGGATATGGGTTGGACTTAGTGATCCTGAAGGTCTTTTCCAAGTTGAGTGTTTCTGTGATCTCAGTTCCTTCCCCACACTTTTCATAGGCACCCAGGCTGGAAGTTGTGTCTTTGGTCCAAACTGGAAGAATATTACCCAGGGTTGCTTGTGGGAGTAAGCAAAGGAAAATCATAGAATCATAGAACCATAGAATGTAAGGGTTTGGAAGTGACCTCAAAAGCTCATCCAGTCCAACCCCCCTGCCAGAGCAGGATCACCCAGAGCAGATCACACAGGAACACATCCAGATGGTTCTTGAATATCTCCAGAGAGGGAGACTCCACNGGCTGCAGCAGCTCTGCTGTGAGGACAGGCTGAGAGAGTTGGGGCTCTGCAGCCTGGAGAAGAGAAGGCTTCCAGGAGACCTTGGAGTGGCCTTGCAGGATCTGAAGGGGGCTACAGGAGGGCTAGGGAGGGACTATTGACAAGGTCTGGTAATGCCAGGACAAGGGGCATGGGTTTGAACTGGCAGAGGGGAGACTGAAACTGGATGTTAGGAGGAAGTTGTTTGCAGTGAGGGTGGTGAGACACTGGCACAGGTTGCCCAGGGAGGTTGTGGAGCACAGAATCACCCAATGTGATCTTTGTCCACACTCTGTGATTCTGTGTTCCACAACCTCCCTGGAGGTGTTCAAGGCCAGGTTGGATGAGGCCTTGAGTGACCTGTACTAGTAGGAGGTGTCCCTGCCTATGGCAGGGGGTTGGAACTGGCTGAGCTTTGAGGTCCCTTCCAACCTTACCATTCTATGATTCTATGAATCCTCAGAGTACCAAAGAGGATTAACACAGCAGAGCAGCAGTGGATGTCTCTCAGGGACAGATATCAGGGACATAGGTGCTTGGAAAATTTCAGCGTGAAAGTGAAGAAATGAAAATAAAAGAGGAGAATACTACAGGTTAAGTTTCAGCCAAAAAAGTCAAACTTTGGTGAGTGCTGGTGGTGGTGGTGGTAAAGTGGCACATGATGAAAGACTTGTGGTTTCCTATGGAAAAGGGAGAGGAAAAATTTCCAGGAAAGTTTTTACCTGGTCAAAAAAAGTACTTTTCCATTAAAAAAAAAAAAAAAAAAGAAAAGAAGGGATCAGATGAGCCAATTTCCCCCAGGCTTGGTCAGACGGCAGCCTTCCTGCGAGCAGCACAGCCGCTAGATGTCAGCCTATTGCCACGCCGTCGAAACGAAGCTGCCGCAAATGTCAGACTGAGGTTTTTTGGGCTGAGGATATTTCCAGCGAGCTGTCTGCTGTCAGAAACCTCGCCAATAACTCCTTAAATTCTATGAAATTCCACAGCTTTAGATTTCCAGAGGTTTTTCAAAGCTGTTGCAACACATTCCGTGGGCTATGCCAGGCTGCTATTTTTCCACTACCGCATCTAACCCTTGCTTGACCTTTGGATTCACTTTGGTTTCAAACACTTTTTAAGCAATGTCTGACTAGCATAAAAAAAAAACCAAAACCCAAACTGCTGAATCCTCCTCAACTCTTCCACTCCTCAATGCCTCCCCCTTTGGTTTGTGCTGCTACTGATTTTCTAGAGACAGAGAAACCATAGAGTGGTTTAGGTTGGAAGGGACCTTAAAGCTCAGCCAGTTCCAAACCCCCTGTGCCATAGGTAGGGACACCTCCCACTAGAACAGGTTGCTCAAGGACTCATCCAACCTGGCCTTGAACACCTCCAGGGAGGTTGTGGA
>WBNM01042410.1:0-25883 GCA_013399055.1 Ramphastos sulfuratus | reverse complement strand
CAGGTTGGACGAGGCCTTGAGTAACCTGTGCTAGTGGAAGGTGTCCCTGCCTATGGCAGGGGGTTGGAACTAGGTGATCCTTGAGGTCCCTTCCAACCTTACCATTCTATGATTCTATGATTCTATGTTTCTTTAGATATTTAGGCCTTTGATTTTCATTTTATCTATAGGAAAGTCATTAAAAGGACAGGAGAATTTTTTTGTTAGTATTCTTTCATTGCTGTTTCTGGTCATGAGAATTCTGCCTACAAGTATTCTACTTGGATTGTTGCTGTAGTCTACCAGGTAGGTAAGAGCTGGCAGGCAGATGAATTGGAATCTAAATCTCCTTTGTTACTGTTTTTTCCATCAACATATTTTCTGGCTTAGTTTCTTGCTCTTTAAATAGAAAATGATGCCTACTATTTCTTAGAGCATATAAGCTCAGCAAATTTAAAATGCAAAGATGAATTGTTGGTGTAGTTACAAGTTTAAGGTACTGTAAGGAGAAGTCTGTTGTTCTGGGACTTCTCTGTATGTAAGTTAATTATTGTGAAAAGGTGGTCTTTTCACTTGTGCTGAGTTAGTAAGAACAAGTAGTCAACATGGGGAAAACCACTCTCATGCTGTCTGACACAAGGCAGATACACATACAATTCATTTCATGGCTGTGTTTATTCATCGGGGTAAAAGGGATCACATCATCTGAAATGAGAGTCTGCACTTCTGCAAGTAAAACACAAGAAGAAAATAGTGTAATCCCCAATTAGCTAGGCACACATCTATGCATTCTTATTATTAGTTCCTTTAAGCATTAATTCTATTAGAATGGTTTATGCAAAATACTGCCATTGTAACAATATGCTTATTTAAAAAGAAATAAATATAGAGGACTGCAGATTTGATTTTAAAAAAATATTTCAGAACTAGTAGATTTAAAAAATATTTTCTTTTAATGCTTTGTCAGTGAGGACATGTAACTCACTTAACACTAGCATCTTATAAAGCTACTCCCTGATAGTTCCTTCTTCCTAACAATGTAATAGGACCCTCAATCACTTTGGGGTCCCTCTGTAGAAAACAAGAGTGAAAGTGCAAGGCACTTCCAAAAGGTTGCTCAAATCCATCCAATGATTCAGTTTAAAAGAATCTGGGTATCTTCTTTCTGAAATTCTAATTATTTTGTCAAATACCAAGATGTTTTTATTAGTTTGTCATGAAAAGTTAGATGGCATAATTATCACTAAGAAGACCATCAGTGACCAAAAAGTGTACAATCCTATGCTGGAATGTGTCCACAGAACGGCAGTGAGGCTTGTGAAGGGCCTGGGGCACATGGATCATCTGAGGAATCTGGGATGGTTCAGTCTGGAGAAGAGAAGGCTGACAGGAGACCATATCTATCAGTCTCTATGACTGCCTGAAGGGAGGCTGAAGAGGGAGCAGCCTCTTCTCCTTGGTGGCCAGTGACAGGACTAGAGGAAATGGTTTCGAGCTGCACTAGGGGAGGTTCAGATTGGATATTAGGAAGTACTTCTTCATCGAAAGGGTTATCAAACATTGGAAGGGTCTGCCCAGGTCAGGGGTGGAGTCATCATCCATAGGGGTGTTCAGGCAGCAGTGTGTGGACCTGATGCTTTGGGACAGGGTTTANGGTTAGAGGAAATAAAGGGTTAGGTTGGAGGTTGGATGAGGCCTTGAGTAACCTGTGCTAGTGGAAGGTGTCCCTGCCTATGGCAGGGGATTGGAATTAGATGATCCTTGAGGTCCCTTCCAACCTTACCATTCTATGATTCTATGATTCTGTGATTAGAGTTAAGGCGGAAAACAGCCACAGACTGCCAGAGTGGAAAGAAGCAGAACAACAGCTACTGAGAACTACCTCAGAAGTGTGTGAGAAGTGAGCGTCATATCTATATTTTAAGTAACTGCACTTCTCATTAGAAGAATGAGTGATATAGGTTACTGTTGTTGTTTTTCCTTCTTCTCACAGCTAAGAATTCAATTTCTGTCAGTAAAGTAGTCCAATTAGCCTCAAATCAGCACACCATGGTAGGGTGACTAGATGGTCTTCCAATTCAAACCAGTCTATGGTTCTGTGATTTTCAGACATATCTTTGATGCTATTTACATGCTGAGCTAATAGTTTGTGTTAAAATTAGTAATTATTCTCTAAATATTCCTTTTAATTTGTCTTCAACCTTGTAGACCCATGAGTCTAAACTCTTCAGCACAGAGCTTGGTGGCAGTCTGCCAAACAGACTTGGCAAAACCAAGAATGCTTGCTATGCCCTTTTGACTTATTTCCCTAATATGGGAAAGTTAATAAATTGACATAAGACATAAATACTTTTAATAGTTAGAAAGAGCTTAAGGATATTTTGGAAATGCTTTGAAATGTATGAAACACTGTATTATAGATGGCTGGTCATTTCTTCAAACAAACAGAAGTTTTGGGAAAATCTCACTTTATCCAGTGAAGGTGATGGTTACATTTCCACCCCCACCCCCACCCCCCCTCTTTTTTATTGTATCATAGTTTGATGAACAGAATGACATAGGATGGTTGAGTGAGAGGTAAACTGGGACTTTCCAGACATTGAGATAGATGAACTCTTTCATGGTCGTAGTAAGAGAAACGCTACAAATGAAGCTCAGTGTTTTGGGTTGCAGATGCTGCCTGAAGTAGAAAACATCTCACTATCTGTGCTAGCAAGTGTGAACCAGTCTAAGACCAGAGCATTGTGACAGCCTGTCTAGAGGCAGAGGCCACTGTCCTCTTGGTGCATACAGAAAGCCTATCACAGAGCTGGAAGGTCCTGCTACCAACACAACCATCACTGCTGTGGAATGAGAAAATATCCTTTCTGTGATGGCCATATTCAAGCAGTGAATATTTAGACACCACTAACAGAAAGCTGTTCCTCCCAGAAAGTGGTCCTTGCAGTTACAGTTTTTACATGAATTTATCTCTTTTCACAAAGGGGCAATTAAACTCCCATAAATCTGCCAAATTTATTACAGTCTGTCTACCTAAATATTTCCTGTCATTTAAGTTGAATGTGGCATTTTCCGGTTCTTTTTATCTTGCAACTGCTTAACTGTCACAGATTCTTTCTGAGCTGGTTAAATGTCGAGGGTGGAATAAATTATTATTCACATAGTGCTATTTGTACAACTGTAGTATTTGGTTTGGGGACCAATAATCTCTTGTACTAGGTAGGTGTCTGAATCTGAATGATGGTCACTGTTTCAAAGAAGTCATGATGTCAATCTGTTCAAGCATTTATTTATTTATTTAAATTGTTTGGAGGTGAAAACTGCTTTAAAGATAAATGTAGGATGATTATATTGAGTATTACTTACTGATATATATTTCTTGCATAAATTTGATTTTCTATTTACATTGCTTCCTGAAAATGCCATTGTTAATAAGAGTTCTGACATCTTATTTCCCTTATTGCTGTCTCAGTAGCATTTTATTTCTGATGCTTTAATAACTCAATGTAGACTAAAAGGATAAAACTGGGGGAATTGACTGAACTAATTAGACCTTGATTTGTCTGGCTGTCCAGTGCCTGACAAACATGTCTTTGACATAAAGAGAATAAAACATTTTTGCCATTAGCCACTTACAAATAGCTGTTTTGGCAGAGCTTTGAAACTATTCAATTCTCAGGGCATATTGTGCTGTGCACCAATTCAGGCTTTTTCTTTTTGCCATTGCAACTCCTCCTTACTGTCCCCATTGAAACAGGGTCATATTTAGTAGCTTCACAAAAACTCAAAAGCAGTTAGTGCAGTTATCACCCTAACAAACTGAGTGTTTCAGAGGAAGTGGATATGTTCCCATTTCAATTTATGGTTAATGACACACTTGAGTATAGGATCTGAAATGTCAGTCTTTTATTTTCAAACCTGTAGAAACATGAGTAAAGCTTATACATAAGAGCAATCAACTCTGATAGCGGTAGGCTAAATATCAGTTTCTGAAAATAAATTTTATATGAATCTATTCTCTAGACAATTTGACTTTAAATGTTTAAAAATGTGACATCTTTATATAAGTGAATACTGATTGAGGCAGGAGCTATAAAAACTTGAAGTTTTCATGCATCACCTACTTTCCACTATTACCTGTTAAACAACACCACTAGATACAATGCGGGCTTTACTACTTTTCATTGCAATAATTTACTGCCCTTCTGACCTATAAACAGACAACCATTAGCATGACTTGATACTGTTAGATGTTTGGATACACTCTTGAAGGTAATTCACAGTTTTAAATATTGTATGTGTGAAAGGTTTTATAACCTAGCATTTGGAAAACGGCAGCATTACATTTCCTTGAGCAGTGTTCTGGGAGTAATGATTTGTCACTGCAGCCCTGTTACAGGGCTTCCTGAGCGAGTGTCCTCTCCTCTCACCTCCTCCTGGAATGCTGTATCCTTGCATAAGGACCACTGAAAAATTAATGAAGCACCTTCCTTTTTGTCAGTGCTTCACTGCAATCTGCATGCAGAAAGTTTTCAGTGACCTCAATTATTGATTTGCACTTAAAACTTCAATGCAGTAAGAATTTGGGAGTGAATATAAGTGATTTCTTGTCCTGCATCTACTACTGACTCACTCTGTGACCTTTGGATAATTACTTCAGCTTTCTGTGCCTAAGTTCACTATTTGTACAGTGAGGTTAACAGTGCTTGCCACTAACTCTTGTAAAGCTTTTCAAGTTCTGTGCTTCAAAAACCTCAAGTACAAAGCATTGTCATGGTTCATAATGAGATTACACCTTTGCACCAAAGTTCTCTGTTGAAATAAGCACAGCTGTGATGATTAAAAATGACTAAAAATGTTTAAAATCTGGGTGTGTTTTGGTGTGTATTATTATTATTATCATCATCATCATCATCATTATTAGTATTGTGTATAAAATAGCCATAAGAAGCACTCGTGCAAAGTGGCAAACCATGTAAATGCCAGTGATATCATTAGCTTCCTCAGATTTCTGCTTTAGAATGCTATTTCTCCTTTTGGTCAGAAATTAGCCGAAGAACCTCAGGTGTGTACCTGAGATTGTACATCTCAGTAAACTGATTGGCAGTAATGTGCTTGAATTGTACCTGCTCATGGAAATTGAAGCATTAGCACCAGGTAGTGGTGCTGGCTAAGATGTAAACTACTGACCAGGGAGTGTGGTGACATGGGAGTGTGAGTGTATGTGGGAGTATGGGTGGGATTTATCTTTCAAAATTCATAGTTTATTAATTTTGATATTAATATATTTAATCTCACCGCATTACCTATTTTTAATCAGGTTCTTTGCATGGTCATGAAAAGCATTACACAGAGAGGAAAACCAGAATCTAGAACACTTAAGAAATAACTAGCAATAATATAACAAACATTAAACTCTTAGAACTGGAATGAGGTTCTTCAGGTCGGTTATACCACTTGTCCACTAGAGGGACTCAAGAAATTCCTTTCTGCTTAAGGCAGAAGGCAGGTGGATTCAGTTAAGAGTTCTACAGAGTTTCGCAAAGAGGTTTTTGAATATTTACTCACAAATCTTATCTCTGGATTCCCGGGGCTAACTACAGCTTCCAGACAGTACCCAAACACTTGCAGGGAGTTTTGTTGGTGTCTTGATAGCCATTAAGACTTCTGAATCTTCCCAGGCTCTGACAGGGTGCTGAGAGAGAGGCAGACAATTTCTGACTGTTCTTGGTTCCTCTTTGACGACTCCAGACTTGGCACAGAGGTTTGCAGAGGTTCAGACAGGATGTCTTGCAGATGTGCAGACAGCCACAATGTCGCGCTGGCTAAGTCAGCCTATCCTTTGAAAGCACTAAACACCTATTCCCTGTTAAACTTGAGACAATGCAGTTTCCAGGTATATAAGCCCAAAGTATCAGGGCTTGTTATTATGTAGCAGGCAGAGCATGACAGGATATAACAGCAGAGAGCAATGAGGCAGAAGCACAGTAGGGCA
This sequence comes from Ramphastos sulfuratus, assembly GCA_013399055.1. NCBI lineage: Eukaryota > Metazoa > Chordata > Aves > Piciformes > Ramphastidae > Ramphastos > Ramphastos sulfuratus. The sequence goes on along the minus strand of WBNM01042410.1, from coordinate 19,909 downwards.
GAGCACTGACATAAGCATGTTGTATTTACCTGCTCATCTGTTTTTATCAATGATCCCAAGACTAATGGCTCTTTGGCCACACGTCAGCCAATCAGAATGGCAATTTGCCAAACTTAACCATATTAGGTAAAGTTGGGGCTTACTTTTATCTTTTTAGGGCAGAACACAAACAAGTGTACAAACATGTGCAGGTACCCTGTTTACAAGTTTGGAAGGAGAGAAGGAGACTTGGTGGTATCAGGCCTTTGTCTTCCTCTCCTGCCCTTCTCCCGACAGCAGAAGAGAGGGAGAGCAAAAAACATGTCTGGACAAGCCAGGACATTTTAGGCCTATTTTGGCCTTGCATGCAAGTGAGTACTTGGTAATCTCCATTGTTGTTTCAGGGAGGGTAGGAGCAGCAGAAGTAATCCTGAAGTACGTCACCTGAAAAGGCTGTTCCCTTCAAGAAGGGGCACATGGAAAATTGAGTGATTTGCTAAAGACCCCGTATGTAACACGTGAAGTGCTTAATCCTTTTTTTTAGGATATAGTTGAGAAGAGTTCTGATTGTAGGCAGCAAATAATGTGCTTGTGAAGCCAGCATAGATTATATTATATTTTATTACGGAACAATTGAAGATAAGCAGAAGACCTCTGAAGTTTACATAATGTATACTTAGAGCACTCAAGTCATTATATGGCAGTTCACTGGAAATGGGAATATAAGGTTGGAATGAAAAGAAGAAAAAAGTAGAAACACATAGATGTGTTATAGCAGAGGAACAGGGAGATGACATAGCCATTCTCTGTTCATGATATTTATGGACTATGGTAATGCTAGCTTAGTAGATACTCCCAGAACAAGACTTCATCCAGATTATTGTTTCTTGAGAGGGTAATCTTCTCTATTAAGTGTTATGGAGATTGTATATAAGTGGATATAATGTTGATAAGAGGGTTTTGTGGAGATCCATATTTGATATTTCTTAAACTCGGAAGAAACTTTGACATTTACGTATAAGCGAGGGTATATGCCTTTTGTACACAGTAGGTGTCATGAGTTTGCCAAGTTCAGCTGCTCATCAAAGGTGAAAGCATTGGGAAAAACAGCAAAAAGCCTTTTATGCCTCTGTGGTAGGCTGCAGAGGGGGGCTTGGCTAGGGTAGACAGTAAAAATGATTGGAAGAACAGCAGAAAGTTTGCAGCACAGGTCAAAGAGAAATTGTGATGACATTAATTGTTAGCAACATTTTAAAATGCACTTAATCAGTACTGGGATTATAATGATTTAATACCTGGCAGGCAGGGATTTCCATGTAGTCATAATTAGAAAGTTTGTTTAGGCAGTGAAAGATCTCTGCTGAAGTAGTGAAGGTTGGATTAGAGTTTGACCATGGCCCAGTTTTATGTCTACAAGATTTTGGAGGCACATTGGGATCTAAGAATGTAGTTACGCTGGATTACTGAGTTGAAACAAGCTTTTCTTACATCAGAAGGGAGTACTACTCATAATTTTACTGAAATATTAATAAAAAGAAGTCCTTTAATTCCTCAAACATTCTTAAAATGCTCTTTCTAAGAAGATAATAACTATAATGACTTAGAATAACTTATGAAAAAAGGCTGAGAGACCTGGGGCTTTTTAGTCTGGAGAAGACTGAGAGGGGATTTAACAGATGTTTATAAATATATGAGAGCTAGGTGTCAAGAAAGAAGGAACAGCCTCTTCTCACTTGCACCCTGTGATAGGACAAGGGGCAATGAATATAAACTACAGCACAGAAAGTTCTACCTCAGCTAGAGGAAGAACTTTACTGTAAGGGTCACAGAGCACTAGAACAGGCTCCCCAGGGAAGCTGTGGAATCTCCTTCTCTGAAGACTTTCAAGACCTGCCTGGATGTGTTCCTGTGCAACCTGCTCTAGATTATATGATCCTGCTCTGGCAGCAGGGTTGGACTCGATCTCCAGAGGTCCCTTACAAGCCCTAACATCCTGTGATCTGCATAACCTAGCAGTGTTATATGCATAACCCTTTGTAGGCCACACAGTATAAGCAAGCAGAAATGGCAGGCTGTAAAAAAATATTGGGTTTGGTTGTATTGTGATAGTGCTTAGAAGCCCAACCTTTATTCTGCCAGGTACAGCATGAATATTAAAGGAAGACAGAAGCTTCTCGCCCATGCTGATTTTGCAGAAGCACAGCCTGATGCTTGCAGCAGCATACAGGCCTCTCTAATAGGCAGTCAGGTGGTAACATCATCAGAGAAGCTGATGGTGGTGTTCTGCTCAGCATGGTGCTGTTCTGGGCAGCATTGTCCTGAGCCTGGAAATATGTACAACTTACTGAGAGAGCTGCTGGGGTTTTTGAACTGCTGTAATAAACTAGAAACAAAATTCAGAGATTTTCTAGTTTATTTATGTCACTGCAAAGATGCTGTGAAATGGAGGGAGCAGAGTTCAGTCTTTGAGTAATTTAGGCAGATGCTGCACATGTAAATAAAATACAGTTCCTGTATGTAAAGCTTACAGTTTGAGTAGAGGTGGCAGAGAAAGAGAGGGGGAAAAAATGTAGTCGTGGTAGCAGAAATGGAAAGACAGGATGACCACAGGAGCATATTGCCATGTGAGCTTGCTGAGTGCACAGCAGTGCTCTGTGCCTGCCTTGCTGTTATCTTCTAGCAGTAGTAAGCAGCAGTTGTTGTTAGCCTTAGCAGGGCTCGCAATTCTGATTATAATCTTGCTTTTTTCCCCCTTCAGCTTGGATTCCCATGTAATTTTAGCAGTATTCTTATGGAGAACTGTTAGAGCAAGATAGGAAGCAAATGTTTTATGGCAGTTGAAATCTGTGCTGGAAAATGGCTTAAAGCATTCTCTTTTAACCTGAGTGTTTAGTATGATATTTATGGCAATCAAAAATTCGGGAAGTGAGGATGCTTTGTTGCAGAGTAAATGAAGAAGATTTCAATGTGTGCAAACCTTCGGTTGCAGTTACGCTAGAATTCAGAAGGTGCTTATTTTCTTGTCTTTCAATAAGATGTTCCCTGCTTATGCACTCTTGTGAGAGTGTTTTCTGTGTGTGTCAGATGAGGCACAGAGGAGGGGGCCTGTGGGAGATCACATGCTGGGTCACTGCTTAAGAAACAGAATCTGTATTTGTTGTTTGATATTAGAAATGAATTACTTAAGGGGGTGCTTGTGCCCTGCTTTGGTCAGGTACCTCAGCCTGCTCCAAATGGGCTGATACGCTGTACTGCATAGTGGTATTAGATCAGCTCCCAGAAGCAGCAGAGCTGCATCAGTAATTAGTTCTTCTCAGCAAGCTTAATTAGCAGACTCAAGCAGATACTGCACTGACATGGATACTTAGCTTCTGGTTTCTGAGCCAGCTTAAGTATGCATGCAAGAAGCAAGCCCCGTGCAGTGTGGACTTAAAGTTTTGCCATCTCTGCTTTATTTCGTTTACAAAATGGAGCTTGAATCTCTTTTTAAACTTCTTTCCTTATACAGTTGCTACAACCAGTGCTTTTAGAGGTCCTTTGTACCTGTGGGAATAAATACTGCTTTAAACAAGGTCCAAACATGTCTGATTAGAGAATACTTTTTTATTAAAACCCACTGGTTAATTTTTCAATTGAGGTTTCATTGTTTTTATTACTTAAAAAAAAAAATCAAATCCCATTTCAGTCACCGTTTTAGGCAGGAGATGATTTATAGAACATGATCTTAGTGTTTATTTGAACATCTAAATGCAATAAATCTGCTCAGTATTTCAATAGCATGCTTATTAATAGAACACATTATTCTGTTCAATATTGCATTGTCTTTAAAATTTAGCAGAGCATTAGTAGTAATGAAACTAGTTTAAATCAATATATCCCTGTTATGAAACTATCTACATGAGGAAGAAAATTCAAAAGTTTGCCTGTAGCACAATAGCTGGATAATAATTGCATAAAAAGATCTAAAGGGAAGACTTTTGGGGAAGTTTTAATTTCTAATTTAGGATGTGTGCACATCACAATGTATTAACATTAAATTTAATAACGGTATTTTGAGGACTAAAAAAATTTGCCAGAAAGTACTTTGCTGAGAATGAAATTTTGGTCTCACTGGCAGTAATGAAAAAAGCTGCAATCCATTGGAGCAGGCTTTATAACTACACAAAATGCTACAACTAAATGAGTATTGTGAATACAGTCCAGAAAATATCACAGATATTTTCCTATTCAGTTGCAGAAATTGTGTGAAAAACAAGTATGCAAAGGAAAACTAAAATTAGATTTAACTTTCTCAGATTGGCAATTGCATGCTTCCATTAAATGTATGGGCCAGAATTTTTATACTTAGATGTCTAAAATTAAGCACTCGAATAAAGGACCTGATTGTAGAAAGTGCTTAAGCACAATGTTTGCAGATAGATGCATGTCCCAGTTCTGATTGTTTAATTTTAGTTTTATTGGTGGCTGTCAGTTCCTTTAACTCAGTGTTGCCTCAGAATACCTAGTTCTCTTGACTAAAGTGCATTGAATACTACTGAAGCAGAGGGCAGGGTTGTGCCCTGAGTGATGTGCCCTTGCAACAGAACCAGTGAAGTAGGTGGAACTCAGCAGAACATGTGTGGGCCTTTGTTTCATCACTGGGTATTTTGGGGTAAAGAAGCAGAGAGAAGATCTTTTAAAGTCAGACCACTAGTACCACCTAAAAAGTTCTTAAAATATGAGATAACCTAGTGTTGTTATGAAAGACTGTGGGGAGAGCTACGTGGTTTTCACTTTTGAGAATAGACTAAGCTACACAACTTGGCTCTCCAGTTTCAGACACACAATTCCAGTTTGCATGTTGGTAGAGTGGTTGCTAAGAATGCTCTCATACTGAAGACTTGATAGCTTTTTAATATGGTGTAGTTTTGGGTTTTTTTTTTATGGTGCATTGACCACAATTTTCTGCATTGATGTGTTTGCTTAAATTCTGCAAAAATACACCTCTGCCCCACCCCGATCCATGAAGTTAAAAATTACCCAAAAAAACCTACAACAAAACCCCCTAACCTCAATCAAAACCTTCAAATCTCCTCTTCACCACCCTTCAAATGCATTGTGGATATTTGAGGACATTATTTACTTCTCTGTTCGCTATCATCCTCCACTCATGGAGCTGAAGGTCTTCAGAAAGCACAGTGCCTTCATGAGATGGGTAAATAGTAAACTGTTGCAAATGGGTGTCTTTAGTCATAGATAGGCTGAGAGATACAATGTTGAGATATCTGTGGAAGAGACAAATGAGTGGCAGCATTCCTGCTCATGAACGAACTAACTGTCCCCTTAAGATATTGAAATGTAATGAAACTTAAACATTTTTAAACAACTTCTAGATTAAATTTTAATAGGAATGAAAAATGAACAATATTCTTACAAGTAAGAAATAGTCTTCATTATTTTTTAAAGTCTATATCATAAGGAACAGCACCATTAATAAGAGCCCTGAGTTTTTTGGTTTTTTTTTTTATATTATGTACACTGTTCAGATAGAAATTTAACAGGGAATTTTAATGAAATGATGGCAGAAATCACATTTTTATTACATCCCTTTGCAGAATATTTCCTGTGAGACCAAGATACAGAGAAGCCAAAATTAATGGCTTTTCATAGGAACTGAGTGATAAGTTATAGAAAGCTTGTAGAGATAATAATTTTAGGCTGCTGTTTGGAAAGCTAAACAGCCTTATGGAGAATTGCTGCTTAATAGACATATCATGGGAATTAAAGACATTTGGATGTTAATTTGTATACATATTTTTGGTATAGGACCATAAAGAGAAATTAATTTTACAAATACTTTGTTTGCTGCTCTGTAGAGAGAGGGAAAGAATTCACTTACTGGATAGTTCCTGTCATTGAACTGCTTAAGAGAACAAGGAGAGTTACCAAGGGGCTGCCTCTCTCTTTCTTTTTCTCCTCTCTTGTGGTTTTTAATCTAAACGTAAGAGATCATGAGACGATCTTACCATGGTTTTGTTCTCATTAAAAATTAACCAAATTGTTATATTGGGAAATGAGAGTTATGTTTAGGGAAAATAAGCACCAAAAATATTTATGAAAATCTAAGTAATCGAGCATATTATGTTGACTTAGAGTTGAGCTTGTATTGCCCACTTGGCAAATATATTTTACCATATTGCCATACAACTATAATAATAAATGAACATATACTAAAGCCCCCTATCTACTATGGCAACTGGTGTTCTAAAAGCATTTCACGTGCTCAGTTTCCTGTATTTTAAATGCAGATGTTCATCCAACTTTTAATACCAATGGGAAGCCCTGTTCAAAACCTGCATTAGAGTGAAGCACAAGGTGGCAATAAACTTAATTCGGGCTTTTATCTTTCTTGGTTCCACCTCAAAGCTTTTAAATATTGCAGTTCTGAAGTGCGAATTTCTTTTGTGTTAGTCATTTCTATGAACACCTGTGAGCGTCTGGGTTTAATTGGCCTACAGCTGGTGCTGATTGTGTGTGCAGGGGCTGGGGGAGGCACTGCCTGATCGGCTGCCTTCGCAGTGGGNTCTTGGATGAAGTAATTTTGGCAAATATATCTGCATGCATCAACACCTTACTGAATGAGTCAAGCGCAGATTTGCTAATCTCGTTAGTCAATTTGCAAAACTTTTTAGCTTTCATAGAGGTGACTGTGCCCAGAATCAGGGAAGCTAAAGTGCATGGCAGCGACAGCAGCATAGAAGGGAGGAACGATTTCAAAAGTCTTCTCTACATATCAGCTTGCTACCAGTTTAATGGAAGGTACCAGCCTATGGATGGTCAAAATTGAATGAGTTTTGTGTACAGGCATTTTTGATGAGATGACTTTCCTTTAGTTATCAGTGGTCTCACTTACATCAAGGCTTGCTCAATCTCAATAATGCAGTTAAAACTAGCACTCTTACTGTTTCCTTGAGTGTGTTGTCCATGTCCTTCTGCTTTGAAATAAATGGTGCTGTGATATTTTTATTTTGTTTTTTTCTTAAGTTGATTTAAATATTAGATACTGACATTGCAGACCCTCTTGTTTCCTGGAAGAAACTACTGCAGACCATTTTTTAAGAAACATTTAAAAGGAAATAAATACTTCTCCACCTGTTGTTGTTTGGTACAGTTTTCTGCCTGTAGGCATCTCTAGACTTTGCAGATGAAGATGAATTATGTAACCTTCAGTTCAGAAAGAGTGACGAAAGGGAGAAATGCAGCCAAATCCCTTGAACTGAGATAGAATGTCCTAAAGGTCATACTTTGTGGTGCTGAGGAGAGGAAAACAGTCTATGAAATATTTTACTCACAACAGGAGCAAAACTGCAACTTTCTAAACCAAAATTTAAAGCTGTGAACAACCTCAATCCTATAAACACACCTTTTAATTTGTAATAGGCCTCCTAGTTTTGGTGTGTCCCTTACAAATGAATTGCTATGTGGAGAATTGTGTAATTTTTTAATCCAGTATGATTGGTGCATCCATAGTTGCTGGCTGTATTTCCATTAGGCATTCACTGTATGTGGCCCTTAGGGGCTGTTCGTGCCACTACATTGTGCTTTGGGGCTTAATGGTCTTCTGCCAGCTGAAGCTTAATATAAAACAAAAACTGCTTGAGAGGCCATAAAAAGTAAGGAAATGCTTCCTCACTTTAATGTCAAAGCAGCACAGGTCTGACTCTTGCTGCATTTCTCCTTTCACACAGACAACAATCTGGCTGATGATTGACTTTGTTCCAGCAAGATCCATACCAGTCTTTATTTTTGAAACATGGAATTTCGAAAAATCAATACACTTAGGGCGCGAAGTAAACACTAGAGAATGAAGGTAGTTTAATAATTTCTCCCAAATTTGTATTATTTTCCTTGACGCTATTATATGCTGGTATTTCTACTGTTTGTCAGCATTGTAGCTTTCACTTAAAAAGGCTTTCTGTGCAGCATTAGTAAAGCACCATGGTGTAGAAAGCAGCATAAGTGATATACACTGGAAGAAAGAAATGACAACTACTTTGGGACTGAGACTGTATTGGTTACTTTGTTCAAATACAAGGGTTAATAGTGGTGAGATAGATTGGGAAGAGCTTAGAACAGGGACTTTTTTGCCAGTCCAACATCTCTGTAATGTCTTGCATCCTTCAACTTTTCTGTTAGGTACCGTAGGTGTGACTGACTGCAGTTACAGGAAAGTGTAGCAACAGCCCCTTAACTTCAGTGCAACTTATTTAAGTTTCCTCTTTGTGTTACCCAATTTTGTTTAATTGGAATACATTAATATAGCAAACACCTTGCTTTCCTCTAACCAGATTTAGGGCTGAGAATGAGTGGAAAGGCCTTATCTTAATGAAAATGAATTTTCTCCTGTCTGAACAATAATGCTATAAAATGATCAACCTTTTTTTTTTTGAGCTGTTAATTGTCTGCATGTGTAATGCTACCTAGCAATGTTTCTAACAGTGCTGTGCAAGGGCCCTGCAGTTGGTCAGAGATTTTTGGAGAGTGCTGGAAGATAATGTTATTAGTAACAATTAAGACAAATGTATCTTTTGTGGCTTGAAGAAGGCTCATTTAGCAAAACTTCTCAAAGACAAGGCACTGAATGTTTACATAGTTCTATTTATTTTCTAGGAAAGCAATCTGTTTGAAGTAGGGGAGGAACTGGGATTGCATGTGTATCAGCAGTCAAAAACCTTCCAGGCCTACTGCAGGCCTGAGTGCAGTAGTGGGATGTGAATTTCATATACTGTAAAGGGTGAGAAACAGCTACCTCAAATATTCTTACAGTAACTGAAAACATTAGTTCCTGAATTAATTAATCAAAGGCTCATGACTGCAATGTCGTTATGAATAGTCAGAACATTTTCAGCTTGGTGCTTGGCTCATCAGTCTGGCAGGCACTGAACTCTGTCAATCCCTACTGAAGTCGTGCCAATCTTCTTAGATGAAGCTGATTGATGTGAGCCCTTTTCTCACCATTCATTTGGACAGCCAGACTGTGTGTGACTAAATTTTTGGCCATCAAAGACATTCAGATGAATTCATTTTGATTAGTTTTAGTTGAGACTTTGGGGAAACATGAAAACTGAATTGCCATTCTTTTTCTCCTTTCCTCCACGCCACTCTGAAGCTCTTCCCTTGTCCATCCACAACCACTGTGCTCATGCATGCGTGCACGTGAATATCCATGCAGACATTTCTGTTGCTAGGCATTAATCCATGGGTCCAGGCAGACTTTGAGAGCTTCTTTTTGTACTAATTGTCTTTTGCCAAATTATTTCTTTTCTCTGTGCAGCACAATATTGGAAAATCATGCTGTTTTCTCAGTCGCAGCATTTTAGTGCTCGCTCTGTCTTCAGTGAGTTGCTTTGCTTTTTTCTGCTATCTGGTACAGATTTAGTGTAAATTAAATGACCAGTTCATTTTTTGCGCTCCATAGGATGCAGCAAGTAATAAACAGCTTATGTAATCTTCTAATCATGAACTCTGCCAAAAAATGTCATAAAACTCTGCAGTATACAGCACCTCACAATGATTTCTGTAGCCTAGAGAAACCATATATTACAAATATTGTTTGCTATGGGTTTTTTTTTTTTTTGAATTGTCATCTTCCTCCATTTGCAAGAAAAGAAGGACTTTATTTTCTTATTAAATGTTCCACTTTCAATCTATATTTATTGCCTCTGTGTGTGGTTGTTAATTCTACTTGAAGCTTGTTGCTTTCTTTTATCTAGTTGGAGAAATTATGTAGAAATCTGAAGTGTTAGAGACAGAATTTCTCTACCCTTTTCTTCTCTGCCCCTGCTCCTACTTTTATGGGCTGTTCCCAAATTTCCAATTTTACCTTTGGTAATTTGTCAGATCTTTACATTCTCAATTTATATGTGTGACCAAACTTTTCCTCTTCCCCTCCTTTCTTCTTCCAGATTGTTTTTTAAAACATTATTGTCCAGTCTAAATATCATGAAAATTGGCTTCCATTGCTTCCCATGGAAGACTTCTTGTGTGGTTTGCTATCAGGAAATGTTTTTACAGCCCTTGTTTCCTCTTTCATTGTATTTCAATGTTGCCTATTATTTGGTGTTATCTTGTTAGTGCACACTATGATGTTTTTCTTCGTAAGTGTTTGTCTTTTAACTGGCTCACTGGTGTTGTAAATTACCATCTATCATTAATACATCTTACTTTTTTTTATAGTAGTACTTTGAAAGAGCATTATAGAATGGCAAGCTGTTTTTCAGGCTCAATGATATGAAACTAGTGTTGATAATTTCTTTGTTAAACTCTTTTAGAGGTAATTTTTCAGTTTTCATGGTGCCGTCATTGATGCCAGGCATATCTCAGCCAGTCTTCCTCACTACAATACATTGAAGAGAATTGATTTGAACAGACTGATGGATATAACTAAAAGTTACTTTGGGGAAGCCTCTTAGGGTGATCTTACAGCATCAGGAGGGTTAGACACAGAGGTTGTGTGCCTTCACGTGTAAAGGAATACTGGTTTGGGATTCTTCTTACAGACTGTTTGGTTAGCCTTTGGAAAAGAGATTCGCTACTCACGTGGAGGTGATCCTCTACCTTGTGAAGCTGGTCATCTTAATTCTGTTCTATGCACATACCTGTATTTGTAGCTTATTTTACGTGTTTAAATATATTTTCAGGTGAATACTGCTGATACTGTGTCCTTGACTCTGAAATTGGTAAAAGCTGAGAGCACTCAGCTGTTCAGCACCTTTCAAAGGCACTAAGTTGCTTTGATGTCAGACCTGTATTTTATACAGCCACTGGAAACTGTCTCTTGGTAAACCTTCTTCTTTCTTCTAATTTGAGCTAGGCAGTTGTTTGGTGCCATTTGATCAGATTGTATTGATTTATGATATTTTTAAGTGTCAAATGTATTTCAGGCACAACCTCTTCATGAAGGAAAACAAGCTTTTAAAATGAGCTGGTAAGTGTCTGAGTTGCAGTACGACATAGCTGGGATTCATCCAAGAGAGGTAATGCAACATATATTGAGGAGGAAATGTAATAGGCATAGTGTCTAGAAAGGAATTGCTAATTCCTGCCTCATGCAAGAAGGGAGGAGAGAGTCCTGGGGTCTCTTCCGGTGGTGGCTCCTGTGGATACTAGCAGGGAAATCCACATACCAGTTTCTAGGTCATCATTTCCAGTGGTTTTCTTGCTATATAACTTAGTAGAACAGTGCTTGTAAAACGATACAATTTTAAGTGCTTTGGTAATCTAGAGAGAAAGATTGTAAAAGGGGAGGAATGTAGGTGTTCTCTCTATCTACCGTTTTCACACATTGTCTGCTTGTTTAATTGCTGTGGTACATTTGATACAGTTGAAAACTTCTGGAATTAAAATCTTTGTATGGAAGGACAAAGAAAAATCTTTAGGGAAGGACTGTTTAGAAGGGCATAGAGTGATAGGGAGTGATAGGAAGAGCACAATGGTTTTAAACTGGAGCAGGGTAGATTTAGGTTGGACAGAAGGAGGAAATTTTTAGTGTGAGAGTGGTGAAATACTGGAACAGGTGGCCAGAGATGTGGTTGAGGCTCTGTCCCTGGAGACACTCAAAATCAGACTTGACAAGGCAGTGGACAGCCTGATTTACTTGGAAGTGTCCCTGCTCACTGCAAAAGACTTGGACAAGATAAACTTTGAAGGGACCTTTCCAGCCCAGTGCAATCTGTTAATTTCTATGTAGTTTATATGGAGTAATGTCTTTTGTATTTTCTTCTTTGGATTGATCAGTCATTTTTATTCAGGCTTTGTTGCTGTAATACAGCTGCCAGTTATCTTTCTTTTTGATGCTTAGCCTTTATCCTAAGTGCTTTAAGGAGAGGAGGAATACATAAAAATAATATTTTTTTCTTTTCCTAACGTTAAGATAGTAGCTCTTAAATGACTCAAGACAAATTATTGCAGAGTGGATTCATTGTGAATACACTCAAAATCTATCGGATTGATTGATGATGCAGTTTTATTGACATGCCTGTTTGAAAAGAGAATGTGGGATAATAGGTTGAAGATTTGATGAATACCATCTTATTTAGAGAAAATGTATTTTGGCTCATTTAGTATATTTGTAATATAGGAAAGACTTTGAAAGTTACCTTCATAAAGTGACTGTAGAAAGGTTTCCGTTGCTGAGATCAAGATGTCTGGAAATGGAGGGCTTTTGGCACTTCTCCAATTCCAGGGAGACTCCACTGCTGGAAAAACATAAGCAAAATACATCTCTATGGATTTTGTAGTCCGAAGGGGTTTTTTTTTAAAGAAAAAACAAAACAAAACCTAAAACAAACCCAAGTCTAAAATTTTAATTTGAGCTTGGCTTGCATACAATTGGATGTGCACCTTTCAAACATTAGTGGATTAAGGTTTTCTTTCTAAAAATGTTTCTAACTTTTAAAAGTCTGCTATAAACAGGCAGCCTGGCTCACTCATTGTACTTATGAAGTGGAGGGTGATAATTTAATTCTTCCCATTGTGTAGCTTTTATGAAACAAGACATTTTAAAATTAGTGGAATTCCTCAAAATCACATGGTAATTAGGAACCAAATTCCTAATAATGCAGATAAACTCCTCAAATTCACAGGAAAATAACCTAATAGATTCCCAGTGCCAATGGCTTACTGAACNCTTACCATTCTGTGATTCTATGAATCACTTCTTCTGTCTCTACTCGGAAGTAACAAACTGTTGAATTGGATAGCACCTTGAAAGTGCTTTTGAATATTTTCCACATTGGTGTTACTTTCTGAAGTATATCATCCACAAGTGTAAATGTGAATTTGAAGCAGATATGTATTGTTACTGAAGCAAGTGAATTGCAGAAGAAGAAAAAGCTCGATTTCCAATTCTGTTCTCTTCATGGTTATTGTATGGCAAAAATGAAAGATGTGTCCCATATTATGTGTTTTTGAGACGTTTCTTTCACATGGTTTTTAAGACAGCTCGTGTATTTCAGGATGAAGTTTTTCTGTCCCTGAATCTCCTGTGACCTGTTCTGATATCCCAGCTACCTAGGTTAAATGGGATCTAGCCTCTCCATTCTCTACCATGAGTGACTGCATACAATTCTTGGTGGGATGGGAGAGGTGGAACCACCAACATTGTTTCAAAGCACTTTCCTTGGCTGTCTGTTAGATCAGTTCACTGTAACCTTATTTTTAAGTAGTTGCTAAATTTTGGCATACTGCAGCATTCAAACCTTGGTAACTAACCATCCTGGATGGGAAGGAGAAAGCTATAGAAGCTGTGAGGTTATGTTAGCAAGCAGAGAACAAAATTCTTGACCTATTTCTTACACACCTTCAATACAGCTTTAATAATATCTGTGTTATGACTGAAAAAAGAATAAATTCACAAAATCACAGAATGTGTTGGGTTGGAAGGTACCCTCAAAGGTCATCTTGCCCAACAACCCTCAACTAGATCAGGTTGCTCAGAATCCCATCAAGTTTAATCTTGAATGTCTCCAGGGATGGGGCCTCCACCACATCTCTGGGCAACCTGTTCCAGTATTTCACTGTTGTCATTGTAAAGAACTTCCATTTGACCAGATGCATTTAAAAGACTTGCTTAAGATCCTATGTATAGTCTGTCATCTGGATAGGAAATACAATCAGTTCTTCAGATTCCCAAGCTCCACTAAGCTTTGGGTTATATATGGGGCTTTTTGTCTTCAATTACATAAAATAGATACTTGCAAGGCTCTCTGGTTCATTGCAGCTGCAGTCCTCTAGGGTGACTGGCAGGCCATGTGAGAACTGAGCAGTCCCCTGGATGGTGGCATCTCTACATCAAGAGCAGTTCCTCTTTGTTGTCACCATTTGAACTACTAAAAGACAGCAATCTAGAAATGAGGTACTCACCTGGGCTATTGCTTGCTCCAATCCAGTGTGGCAGCTTTTTGTTCCTTACCAAAATGTTGACCAGATTATCCGTAGCTTGTCCAAATGTTTGTATCACAAATAGCTACAGATCTGTTCCTGTTTTGAAGAGACTGGTGGTAGGTATGGATGTGAGTCATGTTAGATGTAGTAACTGCAGAAAATCTAAGGTATTTTGGGGGCTTTTAAACAAAGAGAATAATGTTGAGCAATACTGGGTGATGCTGAAAGACTGCTGAACAAAGGCCTTTTGTTCAGCAAAGTCAAGCAGGATTAATTGTGAAATATACACCAAATGCCTAGAACAAATGTCACTTGCGTGATGGAATAGCTCCAGACAATGACAGGATTGTGACAGATTAGGGAATCAATAAAGGTGCATGTGCATTGCTGTAGGTAGCCAAACAGTAAATATGTGGCGTAGTCTGTCAGAACATACACTGAATAAAAGCCAAGGTGAAGGAATGCTGAAATATAGCTGCTAAACAGGCCCTATGGTTCAAGGTTAGACAAAACTTGCACATTTTATGCTACCTTGCTGGTTATCTGATATAAGGAACAAGATCTTTACCATGAGGGTAGTGGAACACTGGAACAGATTTCCCAGGGAGGTTGTTGAGACCCTATCGCTGAAGATATTCAAAGTGAGGATTGACAGGGCTCTGGGCAATCTGATCCGGCTGGGAATGGCTGCTGCTTCCTGCATAGAGGGGTTGGACTAGGAGACCTTTGGAGGTCCCTTCCAACCCAGACCATTTTATGATTCTATGATTGTATAATATAGTAAAAGTAAGTGAAGGGATGATTCTGGTAGCAAGCTGAGGATACACCAAAGCAATCAAGGGACCCAAAAGGTAGACTTCCAAGGAAAAGCTCAATTGCAGTTATCTGCTCTGAATTCCCTCTACCTGTGGCATGAGAAAACCCTCCATACCTCCTTAGCCTCCTTGCTGCCTTAATCAGGCAGCACCAGGAGAGAAGTATTTCCATTCTATACATACGAGAATAGAGAATGCAGATTTGGGGATGAAATAGAGCTCCACAAGAGACAACAGCTTCAAAACTTTATTTAGCCCTTGTGCTCCCTATCTGGCAATTATCATAACCTCATTTATTTTCCACACAGCTCTGATATGGGGACTGTAGTTTTCTATGCTAGAAGAAATTATGACTATTACTTTAATTATTCTGCTTGGGTACTGTCATGAATACAGTACATGCAGGTGCCCTTTTTTTTTTTTTTTTTTTTTCAGTGTGGAAATTGTGTTCAGAGGTTGATATTGATGCAGCTGAACATGAACACATACAAATTTTGGTACAAAATACAGGACTCATAGATTTCTAGGTAGTGGTGTTTGATGAAGTGAAATAAATTAATATTCTCATATTAAAAGCCCCAGAAAAAAAACCAAAAACACCAGAAATGCAACTCTGTATGCATGATTCTTTTTTAAAATGAAGGCTGGGAAAATCCCAATTGATACATACAAGACATAGCTTTTTAATTTATTGCTCAAGTATATGCAAAAAAGGCATTAATTTTCAGTAATATAAAATTCCCACTATGTTGTGCCTGGAGCTATGGTTCTGAACTTAAATTGCATGTATTTACTAAGCCATATAGCTTTGCAACATGGAAGTGCATTTCAGATGTGTGCAGGAATTGCTATTACTAAAACCAGTTGTATTTTGTAAGTGAGCAAAATAAAGCTTCATTTGGCAGATGAAGAAACACCTTTATTGACTCCATATGCTTGACTGCATGAGGTGTGTTCCTGAATATGGGAAGCAAGTGCCATATTTTAAGAAATTTCCGAAGTCAAGCGTCAAGGGGTAATAGAGTTGACCTCTAATTTCAGAAATCACAGTCTAACATTTGAAAGCATTTCACTTCCAAACTTTATTTAAAGCTCTGCTTAGCAATCAGTTTTACAATAGTAAGGATTTTTGCCTAGGATTCACATTGGTTATAGTGTTACCTAGCAGACTTTTTTCCCTTTAACAAGAGACACTAATGGCCTCTAGAAGTGAAATGCTGATACTTCTGATTATGTACACATGTGGTTTGTCTGGCCTTTTGTGTTTGGTTTCACAATTATGATTTTGCATCTCCTACTCCTTTTGCCTTGAACAAAGTACAATGTAGCTACTCATGTATTTAACAGGTTTTTGGTTTTTTTTTGTTTTTTTTTTAATTATGAAACGTTTACTCTCCCCTTGGCATTGAAATATTTTAACTGGCATCTTTCTATCAGTCTTTTCCTAGAATATCCATTATCCATTGTTGCATTATGTTATTTAGAGGCTGTGTCTTGGAATTCTCAGTGGGTAATTCTTAGCGCCTCAGGAAAGTGTTAAGAAAGTACAGGTTGTCAATGTTTATTTACTGTAGAATCGAATCCACCTTGTGTTACCTCCACCTTAATACAGCGTTGCTGCAAACCAGGAGGCACACAACTTCATCACCAGGTTTGGAGGTTGGGCTTGAGGAGGAAATGATCAACCCATAGTTCACCTTGAAAGCAGCTTTGTCTCACGCTGCTCAGAGACTAAGAGAAATTGACCAGAGAAAACAGGAAAAAGCAGTCTATCCTCAAAGCCCAGCTCAGCACTGAAATGTGCCTGTGGAACTCATGCTGCAGCTTCATGATGAAAAGCTCAACATGAGCCTGCAGTGTGCGCGTGCAGCCCAGCCAGCCAACTGAGTCCTGGGCTGCATAAAGAGCAGTGTGGCCAGCNATTCTGTGATTCTATCATTCTATGAAAATGATAGAACTTTTGCTTTTAGTACAGCTTTGTAAATTGTTAGAAAAGTTAAGTATCAGGTTTTTCCTAGTATATGAGAAACTTTATCACAGGTAAGATAAAACTGGGACTTCCACATTGGTTGCTGCCTGCTCATAACTTGACCATGTTCTTTTATGTCTGTCATTTCTGGTATGAATAGGAAAAGTTTTGCATGCATGGTCACTGCCACCGGTAAGACACATGAACATAGTTAAACATCACTTTGTATGTTCAGAGTGGTTACTAGTGTAACAAACTACCTGTCATCCTTTATGAAAAATGGAAAGAGGAATTTAAATGTATTTTCTGTAAAGCAATTTCCTTTAGGTTATTCATAAATATCCATACCTGCTTTCTGAATATAGAATTCCAACCTTATTACTACATAATACATACATTTGCACAAAAGCAAAACATACTTTTACCATCCTGACTTTGAAACTGGCAGGTTTAAAGAAGATGCTCAGAAACACATCATGGATGAATATGGCTTGAAAATGCAACATAGGTGTAAAATCAAATGCGGGACAAGATTTCTAGGTAGACATTATATCCTTCATTAAACCGGACTGGTATGCCTGAGAAAATTAAGTTCTGAGCAGCCAAACTGTTTTTGAGGTCTGAAATGGACACAGCATATTTCAAAGCTAAATACAACTTGAAAACAATTACAATTTGGATAATAGCTAACTAGGATATTTAGATGTTTGTCCACCAAGTGTAAAATCGTACACCGGGTTAACCTGGCATTATTCAGCAACTCGTCATGAAGAAAAGTTGTATATAGTACTTCGGCTTTTTAAAAGTATGATTGCATTGTACTGATATTCAGAGTCTTTTGTGTTGTTAGCAGGTTGCTGTCATGCCTGTTAATGCTTAGAAGCTAGAATACAGTTTATAACTGTGACTATGTTTGTTTACAGTTTGGAGGAAAGGTTGTTCTGCTTCCACAATACAAGGTGATTATTGGCAAAGCCCGTAAGTTTTTTTTTGTACTGAATTAACTCCTGCACATTTACAAACTATTTGGACATTTCAAGTAAACTTAAATTGGAGGATGGGCAATAAGAGGACAGAGGGTGCAATTTTCACGCTATTGTTCGTTCTCTACTGCTGAGGAAATGACCTGCCACATCTGCTGCACTGTGACAAGATGTGGACAGACTATGTCCAAGTAACTGTATGGGAACTAGAACACAGGAAGATGATGTAATTCTTTGAGTTGCAGGCTGTCTATGCTGTGACATTTAATGGTGTATGTTCAGCGTCATCACAGGCAATAGTGACGTAGAACACCAGTATGCAAGGCATTCTTTCCAAAAGTGAGTTTCTTATATTTATTAATTAGAGCTGGTGCAGAAGCACCAATTTTACTAATATGGCTGTAGCATCAAGAACATGACAATTTAACCAACTTACAATTTAGCACTGCTTACAAAGTTGAATAAAGGGAGAGAATAGAAATGGAACCAGAAGCTTGATTTTTTTTTTTTTTCCCCAGCAACATAGTGTGAATGATATCAGTATAGCATATTGAATTTCTCTTTGCATGTAAAGATTCTATTGTTTTGGATCTGGATTCAGGTTTTTGAGTGGTTTTGTTTTATGGGATTCCCACCTCCTCTGGCTGCATATTGACATTCAGATTGATATCTAGACTCAGCTTCAGACAGGTCATGCATTTTTTTTAAGTTTAAAAATTGTTCATAGATCTCTTGACTCTTTATAACTGCTACCCCAAAGTAGCCCTTCTGCATCAATCTTCACTAGGACTAGAACCAGAACTGTCAGTTTTCTCTTCCTCCAAAATATGGGCCATTTCAACTTTGAATATTTTAATATCTCTATTGTCTTGAGCAATCTGATTGTGACTACGATTCAGAGAGGTGCTCTGTATACTTTGACCTCACTGTATTTGTCTGTAGAACAAGTATAACAGTGCTTAGTTCCTCCTAGGAATATTTCAACATAATGGATATAAATACCACTGAAACATAGACAAAGTACCTCATATTTCTGCTGATTTCACATTAAGTAGAAAACTGTGTGCATGTGTGGTGGCAGTGGGGTTCAATCATCAGATGCCAAGTTTTGTTTTATTTTTTTAATGATTTATGCAGTTGTTAATCAGCAGCTAACTCCTCAGAGGAAACTTCACGGATATCATGTATTTAGAAACAATCTGGCTTCTAGTATTTTCTCTCTGTATTTTTCTTCCTTTGTTCTTTTGTTCTCTATTATGAAGGACATTTGCATGAAAACAAGATTTTTGTTTTTTAAGAGTTCATCTGCTCCTGCTGTTTATTCCCCACCTGGCCGTAATCCTCCATTTGTGACATCTCAACTGGTGGCTGTGCAAATGATTATGATGTCAAAGACAAGATTATGACTTCAGGTGAGAAACAAACAGCAGGAACTAGTGAACTCAGGAGAAATAACGCATCTAGATTTTTCTATAACCTTCTTTATGCTAAAAGCAGAAGAGAAACGCAGACAATAGATTATGTATGCATATATAAAATAACTGAATGTATAAGCAAGCTAATATACTAGTAACTTGACAAATCTATTCTTCAACTGTTCCTATTTTCTAGTTTAACCTACAGAAAATGATGATAGGATAATAACCAATGATAGTGTGATTAGAACATAGTTATTTGGGTTTTACCGTGTTTCAACTCTTGTAAGAGACATGTTCTGTATTCCTGTGCTTTACTGCCATGTCCTTTGTTTGATTATAGTGTTTGATTAAAAACATAGAGTCAGACCCAAACTGTAGACTATGAATGAGTTAACTGGGTTCCTTGGTGAGAGATTAGCTTTGGACCAGATCACACTGATTTTTGATGAAATGGGAAGGTTTTTTCCTTTCTCTCGTATTTAATATTGCACTTGCTTTCTGATCATGAGGAACCCCCGATCCCTACTACCTCTGAAAACTCTTTTCCTAAAGGGGTGTTTGCACAGTATCTCCTTTTCATATTTGTCTGCAGTTTTGGAGTCCTGACAGTAAATAGCTTATATGGCTCTGTAATCATTTGTTACTACGCATTTAATAATGGAGAAAGATATTTCACAGAATCATAGAAGGTATCAGGTTGGAAGGGATGTGCAAAGGTCATCCTGTCCAACAATCTTGCAGTGAGCAGGGGGCATCTCCAACTACATCAGCTCGGTCAGGGCTGTGTCAATTTTGGCATTGAATTTTTCCAGGGATGGGGCC
>WBNM01042409.1:35229-48984 GCA_013399055.1 Ramphastos sulfuratus | reverse complement strand
GATTCTATGATTCTATGGCTCTGCCCCCCCAAGCCTGTCTGCCTCTGCTCAGGCTTCTCCAGCTTTGGGGGCTGAGAGGTTACAGTCAGTTGTCAGGGGACTGCTGTCAGCAGACATAAAGAAGCTCAACGATGCTGCAACAGTCAGTGAGCTCTAACTCCCACCAGCTGGCTCCATCCATAGAAAGGTAATGGATTTATTTTTATGGCTGCAGTCTGATAATAGGATAAATCAGCTTCCTGTGGGAAAAATCAGCCAAGCCCACTGGGATGAGCTTGCCTCCCAAACAGAGGGAGGGAGGCTGTGTCTGTATCTGCAGGAGCTGTTTGCACACAGGTTTGCAGGAGCAGGTGGTGGAGCAAGCCCAGGGTGGGTTGTCTGCATCAGAGGTGGCTGTTCTGTAGAGGACCTGCCCACCACACTCACAGCAAGAGCTTAGCCAGAGCCACAGAGGGGCACAGGCACCTACATCACATCCAAAGCTGCTGTCAGCTCCCTGGCCCAAATTCATCCCCACAGAAGCTGACCCAGAGCCAAAGCAGGCTGCTCAGCCTGTGCTGGCCAGCACTTGGGGAACAGCACCAGGGGCTCAGGCAGGACTCCTGCTCTACCCTGCACCAAGTGCCCACCAGAGAGAGCAGGAAGGGACACCCCCACCCCAGCCTGAGCCCACACCTCTGCAGCCCAGAGGCAAAAGCTCTGGGCAAGGAGTTGTGCTAACAACTGCAGGGAGTGGCAAAGGGCCTTGATCCAGAACTTTGCTCTCTCAGCTAGACCTTTGCTCCATCCACCTCACAGCTTCCAAATGCTCCATGAATTTTGGACGTTACACTAAGCCTGCAGTAAGCTGGGATCAGCAAACAGCCTTTTCCTCTCCACTTAGCCCAGGGCAGCTTTGCTGCACCTAGATGGAAACCATGGTCAGCTCAAGCACTCCTGCCAAAGCTTCTTCACCATGTGCCAAGCCATGGTGGAGTCCTTCACTCTCCAGCCTCAGGCTCCCTGCACTCTCCCAGCACTGTCACTCCCTGCTTCCTAGAGTGCAAACCTTGACACTGCAAACCACAGGTGGTTGGGTTTTTTCCCTGAGGCAGTGACCCTCTCAGTCTCTAAAGTTGTCATTTCTTGTTAGCCTGACTGATCCTTTGCTGCAGATGGAAGCTCACAGATCTTCTGCTCTCCCCTTTGTGTTCTAGCAGCATAAATCTGTGGTTAATACTTCATCAATTTCCTAAGGGAGGCAACTACCAGCATGGCTTAGGAGAGCTGATGACCCCACTGCTGCCAAGGGCTGCATGAGTAACTGGCTTTACTGCTTTGGCCATAAACCAAACCCAAGCCAAAGGTGTGTGGCCACATGCACAGCAAAGTGTTGGGCAGAGCCAGCAATACTCTGCTGTTGTTTTTTCCCCCACCAAACCAAGCAAAACAGAGAAGCTGGGTTGTGCTTTGCTCTGTTTCGTGCAAGAGGAACTGCTCTCTTTTGGACACATGCTCGTGGAGCAAGGAAAACAAGAGCCTGGGTGTATGAAACTGAGTGGGGAGAAGAGAGCAGCATCCAGTTTTGCCCCACTGAAGAGGCAGGAGGCCAGGAGGAGACTTCAGCTGGATTAGCAGACCTCCCAGCATAATGCCCTGACTACCAAACTATTTGGTATTTTAGGTTGCCATGTTCCTCGTGCCTCCTGTTGATCTTATTCCACCTGGTTTAGCTAAATATTTACTCATACCAGGACTGAGGCACCATGTCCCCATTTTCCAGGTGAAAGTCCTACCAACCACCCCAGTGAGCCTTCCTCATGGAAACTCTGTCCCAGCAGCTATGCAACTGTTCACTGCCAACTGGAGCCTTATGATCTGAAGGACCTTCAGCCACTTGACTTTCTGTTATGGAGGAGATTTTCTTCTAAGAGGTTGAGTCTCTGGTTCACCAAGCCTGGGAGATGCTCTATGGAGGATGATTCACACACCATTAACCAGGGTGGAAAAGACCTCCAAGATCATTGAGTCCAACCTCTCCCACCACAGCCTGCAGGAATGTCTAACCAGTCTGCTGCCTAAACAGGAGCCAAGAACACCACCTCTAACCACCTCATGAACTCTCTTCTGAAAACAAATGCAGGATGAGCTATTCAGGTAATTCAGCCCAGGTTGTCAGGCACTGGAGGGGACAGAATTCCCACTCTGAGCATTCCCATTTCAGGCAGCTCCCTCACTTCCCACTGTACAGCACTGAAGAGCCAGTCCTGAACCACCTTGAGAAACAAGGTGAGCCTCCAAGAGGAGCTAGTGCTAGTTTTACCTACAAGAAGACTTGCTTTAGCAGTCTTTAGAAGCAGATCTGTTCACCAAAATCTTCCTTTAGATAGTCCAGAGGAGGCCACAAAGATGCTCAGAGGGCTGGAGCAGCTCTCCTATGAGGACAGGCTGAGAGAGTTGGGGCTGTGCAGCCTGGAGAAGAGAAGGCTTCCAGACCTTATAGTGGCCTTCCAGTATCTGAAGGGGGCTGCAGGAAGGCTGGGGAGGGACTATTGGCAAGGTCTGGGAATGCCAGGACAAGGGGAATGGGTTTGAAGTGTCAGAGGGGAGATTGAAAGTGGATGTTAGGAGGAAGTTGTTTGCAGTGAGGGTGGTGAGACACTGGCACAGGTTGCCCAGGGAGGTTGTGGCTGCTCCCTCCCTGGAGGTGTTCAAGGCCAGGCTGGATGAGGCCTTGAGTGACCTGTGCTAGTGGGAGGTGTCCCTGCCTATGGCAGGGGGTTGGAACTGGATGATCCTTGAGGTCCCTTCCAACCTTCCCATTCTATGATTCTATGATTCTATGACAACTGTCCTAAGCTCCTCTACAGTATGTGGCTATGGTCCTGTTGAGAAAGGACCATTCAAAGGGCACAGGAGAGTCTACTGAAAGAGCTCTCCTGGTGCTCTGAGCCTTCACTGACATCAGCCCTGGCTCGAGGAACCTCCATGTCCTGCCATAAAAAGCAGATTTTAGAGCAGTTTTCATACTGCCTTTTATCCTAATAAGGGAATAAAGTCCTGCTGGTAAGCACCCGAGCTGCAGCCCCTGCATGGAAATGGGATGGGTGTGCACTGCAGCCCAGGCCCTTTGCTTAGCAGCTGCTTCTGCACAGCTTTCCTCTGTGCAGCTTCAGCAGCATCAAAGGCAGAGCAGGTATGGATGCAGATGCAGGCTGGCTGAAAGCTTCCCATCTTCTTTTTATGGGGATGTTAGGCAACTTCATCTAGCAGGCAGCTGGATCTGCTCCATCTTAGGAAGAGAGGACACCAGCAGCACATAGGAAAGCAGAAATAGGCCTAAACCCTAGATCCAGATGTGGATTTGGCAGAGAGGCCCTTTAAGATGGGGCAAGGAAATACCTCCCGTAGGAACAGTTGTACATTTGGGGAGGTTCGAAATCAACCTCACATCCACAGCAATTCATTAATCATCTCCATTAGCTGTTTAAACTCAGCTGGAACGCAAAAGCAGCATCTGAGGCTCTCCAAATTGGCATGGTGTGAGATTCCCTTCCTGCAACAGCCTCCAAGACGCTGCCAAGAGCAATTGCTGCCCTCCTCCTTTCCTGCCCTCCCCTCTTCGTGTTACTCCAGAAGAGATAAAGAAAGGTAGGGGGGGGAAAGTTGATTCTTCCTGACACGAAGGAATTCTGCTGGACTCGGTTCCCATTAGGTTGCTGCAGAACTGGGAACTCTTTTGGCAGCCTCCCCCGAAATGCATAACAAATTGCTTTTGTACCAGCAGAGGAATTCGTTTTCCTCTCTTTCATTTAGCAACAACATTGCTGTGAATTTCAGACAACAGCTTCTAAAACGTCATCAGATTTCTCTGCCTAATGTCAGCTTGGCATTCTTCCCCTCTTCACAGAATGAAGGCTGGAGAAGTAAAAACAGAGGCAAAACAAAAAACAAGTTGCCCTGCTTGCTCTTGTAGTTCATGGGGACCCAGCCAGGTTTGCTCCTCCAGCAGGTGCCTGTGTTTCAGCAAGGTCACCAGCACTGCTGGCAGGAATTGGTCCCCTTCTTGTTCAAGTGATCAGAGATTAGAGAGCACAAGAAGGACATGGAACTGTTGGAGAGGGTCCAGAGGAGGCCACAAGGGTGCTCAGAGGGCTGGAGAAGCTCCCCTGTGGGGACAGGCTTGGAGTTGTGGCTGTTCAGCCTGGAGAAGAAGGCTGCAGGGAGACCTTAGAGCAGCCTTCCAGTGCCTGAAGGGGCTGCAGGAGAGCTGGGGAGGGACTTGTGACAAAGGCTGGGAGTGCCAGGATGAGGAACAAATGCTTTGAGCTGGGAGATGAAGAGACTATAGATGAGGAATAAATTCTTTGCATTGAGGGTGGTGAGACACTGGCACAGGTTGCCCAGGGCTGTCCCCTCCCTGGAGGTGTTCAAGGGCAGCCCAGCAAGCTGTGCTGGTGGGAGGTGTCCCTGCCTGTGGCAGGGAGGGTTGGAAATGACTGATTTTGAAGGTCCTTTCCAACCCAACCCATTCTGTGATTCATCCACCTGACACTGCCCAGAGAGGTTTGCTCTCCCTGTGCAACACCATTGCCTGTTCTCAAAACCACTGCAGCTCCTCGGGGTGGGTCAGCTCCAAGGGGGAAATCTAAAGAGGAGAAGCCAAGCAAAGCAGGAGTGCCTCTGCCTCCGTGGCTGATCAGCTTGCAGGCTGCTGTTCTCTTTGCTCCCAAAAGCTTCAGTGGCCCTTACAACAGCTCAGCCTCTCCCACAGGATTTAAGCCCCTAAGAAATTCTTTCCCTACCTTTGCAGCCATTGATCCTGTTCCCAAATGGTGTCTGGGGCCACAGGAGCCTGAGGAGCTGCTGCTTGCTGCTTCCAGCCTCCAGTCTCCCTTGTCACCATCCCATTGACCTGCCTATGCTTGGGCAAAGCCAGGAGCCCAAGAGCCATACCCAGCAGAGGTCCTGACAGCTGCTGCCCTGCAAATCCTATCCTCATTTCCATGCTTATGGGGCTGGGGTGCAAGGCTGGGAGACCATCACCCCTTAGTGCAGGGCTGTGGGGAGCCAGGGAGGTGCCTGCATGCCTGGGCACTGCTGCAGCCTCATGGCTTCAGCACATTTCACAGCCTCTCTCCATCACTTTGTCTCACTGAGGTTTCTCACAGGATGCAGTTTGCAGCTGCTTTGCATATCTGCTCAGGCCGTGGTGGGGAAAAGGCTGCACAGCTGGCACCGTGCTGCCTGCTGCCTGCAAGGGGACAGACTTCCCCAGCCCTGGTGCAGTGTCCTCTCCCAGCCTGAGCTGCTGTGGAAAAGTCAGGCAGAGCTGACTTCCTGGCGCTGGGGAATCCCTTCCTTCCTGTAATTAAGAGCAGTCCCAAGCTCTTAGTTGCTCTTAGCTGCTCACAGCTCTCCACCAGCCCTTTGGCTCATGAACTGTGCTCCCACCCTGCTCTCCTCTGGTACCCACACAACTCTACCTGGCCAAATTACAAAAGGTAGTAGCAAAATGCTAAGATGAAGATTATTAATGTCAGGTGCAATACACTCTCCTGGGGAGGAAGGCTGCAGGAAGGAGGGCAGGCAAGAAGGGAACAGCCCAGGGAAGGAGGATCTCATCTGGATGACCTCTCCTGGGTATATTTGGACTGGAATATTAGGAAGAAAATCTTTACACTAAGGGTGGTGAGACACTGGCACAGGTTGCCCAGGGAGAATGTGGATGCCCCCTTCCTGGAGGTGTTCAAGGCCAGGTTAGCTGGGGCATTCAGCAACCTGGGCTGGTGGGAGGTGTCTCTGCCCAGGCCATGGGGTTGGAACTGGGTGAGCTGTGCTGGTGGGAGGTGTCCCTGCCCGTGGCAGGGAGGGTTGGGAATGACTGATTTTGAAGGTCCCTTCCAAGCCAATCCATGATTCCCAGACTCCTTGCCCCAGCAGCACGAGGCTGTGCTGCCTCCAGCCTGCACCTCAGCCTCAGCTGGGATGGTGCCTCCAGTTCTGCCCACTCTAGAGCTGTCAGGACATTGCTCAGCATTGATAGGGCTGCTTAGGGCAATGCAAGGGAAATTTAAGGAATATGTAGATACATTTTCCCCTTTACAAATATTAGGGGAGAGCCTAAACCAGTGCAGAGTTGTTCACTGTGGGGAGCCTGAAAGCCAGTAACAGGTCACTTTGTGATGAGTGTTTCTCTTTTATCCTTTCTGCTGTGATCTGCTTCTTCTAAGGGACTGACAGAGTTTGCTCATGTTAAAGCCAAACTCTTTTAATAATATCCTTGTCTGGCAGCATCCAATCCCAAGATCCAGTGCCTCTGAAACTGGGTGGCCCTGTCAGTCCACAAACAATTGCATCTGCTAAAGATGGGTTGGGTTTGGGATGGGTTTTTTTGGGTTTTTTTATACAATGAAACTTTGTAGGTCAGGAATTAAACTATTGAAAGGAATTTGGATGAGACATATTGAAAAATAGTTATTATAAACAATGTCTCTTCTTTATTATTAATAAAGGAGTGGAGAAAGCCACATTAGGAAAGCTTTTCAAAGAAATGATGTGGCAGATGAAAGGATACAGAAGGACCCAGGGAGTGAGTGTGGATTTGGGGTTAGAAATTAATCCACATTAAGCTTCACAACTTCAGTAGCAGTGTTTGTTATCACAAGTGAGGAAAGGAAGTGTGCAATGGTTTGATGGAAAATAAGGATCAAAACTAAAGCAGGGGATGATCAGTGCTCCACTGGTGCTCCACTGGAGCTCAGTGCTGCCAGATGCTGAGAGTTTGGCCCATGAAGAGCTCTCTGCAAGGAGAGGGCTGAGTGCCCCAGCCTGGCTTCAGCTGGGTCTGGATCAGGGTTTAGCACAGATCTTAGTCTGAAGCAAAAGGCTGCAGGTTTCCCTGCACACAGCAGGTCTAAGCAGTGGTTTGGGGTAACTTCAAAACACATCTACCTCTGCTGAACAGCTTCAGGAACACCTGAGAGCAGCAGTGCCTTGCCTTAGAAATCCTCATCAGGTCATGGCAGGAAAGAAAAGGGGCGCACACACACACACTGACACACACACTNGGAAAGAAAAGGGGCGCACACACACACACTGACACACACACTGACACACACACACTGACACACACACACTGACACACACACACTGACACACACACACTGACACACACGGAGCTGCTGCTTGAGAGAATCAGCTGGGCACAACTCAGCAACGCCAAGTGGGAGCTGCCCCTGTCTGTGGCAGGGGTTTGGAACTAGATGACCTTTGAGGTCCCTTCCATCCTAAACCATTCCATGATTCTATGATTCTTGCTCCACCAGAAAACCTTTGAAATGGAAGAACCTGAACCTTCCAAACGAAGTCTTTCCAAAACCAGCCTACAGCTACCTGAAGGGACACTGTGGAGAGGCTGCTGCTGGGCTCTGCTCACAGGGAACTGGAGACAGAACAAGAGGGAATGGCCTCAAGCTGAGGCTGGGGAGGTTTAGATTGGACATTAGGGAAAAGTTTTTCATGGAGAGAGTGGTCAGGGACTGGAATGAGCTGCCCAGGGAGGTGGTGGAGTCACCCAGCCTGGATGTGTGTAAGGATGGTT
Source organism: Ramphastos sulfuratus (assembly GCA_013399055.1). NCBI lineage: Eukaryota > Metazoa > Chordata > Aves > Piciformes > Ramphastidae > Ramphastos > Ramphastos sulfuratus. Next base: position 41,402 of record WBNM01042409.1, on the reverse strand, counting down.
TGGATGTGGTGCTTGGGGCTATGGTTTAAAGTGGTAGAGTAGGGTTCTAGGTTGGACTTGGTGCTCCTGAGGGGCTTTGCCAGCCTGCATGTTTCTGTGATTCTGTGAAAGTGTCTGGGGTGAAGCTGCAGTTAAACCAATCATAAAAAAACCAAAACCCAACCACAACCTATATAGATCTTAATCAAGAGGTTGGTGAAGCGCTTCAGCTGGTCCTGCTGTTTACAGCTATTTGCTGTATCCTCTGAAAAAACAGCAGTATCAGCTAACAAAAGTGCCAGGTTTGTTTAGATTATTGTCCTGGCAGATAAGATAAAAGCTGTGATAACAGCAGTGGGGCTCAGCCCTCCCTTACCCCGGAGCCTGCGCTGGGCGCGCTGGGGGAAGCGGTTTTGCTGCACTCGTCTGAGTTAGTAGAGGAGGTGGAGGTTGGAGTCATAGGGACTGCAGTGGTGCTGCTACCTGCAAGGTCAGGAGCTGCCATTAAAACATATTTCCCAGACATGGGAGGGGAAAAAGAAAAAACAAACCCCCCCAAACCCAACAACCCTCTTTCAGCTCAATCAAACCCCCAACCCAACAATCCTCTTTCAGCTCAAGCTCCCAAACCCAACAACCCTCTTTCAGCTCAATTAATCCCTCAAACCAAACCCTCTTTCAGCTCAATTAATCCCTCAAACCAAACCCTCTTTCAGCTCAATTAATCCCTCAAACCAAACCCTCTTTCAGCTCAATTAATCCCTCAAACCAAACCCTCTTTCAGCTCAATTAATCCCTCAAACCAAACCCTCTTTCAGCTCAATTAATCCCTCAAACCAAACCCTCTTTCAGCTCAATTAATCCCTCAAACCAAACCCTCTTTCAGCTCAATTAATCCCTCAAACCAAACCCTCTTTCAGCTCAATTAATCCCTCAAACCAAACCCTCTTTCAGCTCAATTAATCCCTCAAACCAAACCCTCTTTCAGCTCAATTAATCCCTCAAACCAAACCCTCTTTCAGCTCAATTAATCCCCCAAACCCAACAACCTTCCTTCAGCTCAATCAAACCATCGAACCCAACAGCTCAATCAAACCATCAAATCCTTTCAGCTCAAAACCCAAACCCAACAACCCTCTTTCAGCTCAAACCCCAAACCCAACAACCCTCTTTCAGCTCAAACCCCAAACCCAACAACCCTCTTTCAGCTCAATTAATTCCCCAAACCCAACAACCCTCTTGCAGCTCAAACCCCAAACCCAACAACCCTCTTTCAGCTCAATCAAACCCCCAGACCCAATGATCCTTTCAGCTCTATTAAACCCCTAAACCCAACAACCCTCTTTCAGCTCAGTTATCTCATCTTTTTATACTTACCAGAGCATGCCTTGGACTTATTTATGTTCTTAGGTTTTCGCTTCCTGGTCTGAATTCCTTCTTTTTTCATAGCAAGAGGTCGAGGAACCTTAAAAAAAAATAAATAAATATAGNAACCTTGCTATACTGTGATACTGTGATATATATTTCCATGCCATCAGACATCAAAAATCAGAACATACTACAAAAGCAGAGTCAAGTCAATTTTTTCTGGTGTCACCAAAACAGTTTTGCACTTTGGGGTGGGTTTTGAAGGGAGATTTTGCTGAATAAAGAAAGGAGGGAGGGATTTTTCCCCCTCATTTTTTCCAACACCTCAGTCAGGCAACAGCCAACCAGCAGAGTTTTAGGGCAAACCAGCGTGGTTTGGCTGTAGGTGATGTAAAAGGGACTGGGTGTATCTGACTCCTGAGTCCTCATTCCCTCCAGTGAGGAATGACCACCTCTGGCTGATCTTGGAAAGCAGGAATGCTGGTGAGAGGACAAAATACTCCTCCTGCAGACCAGATATGCCAGTAAGTGTCTTGGCACAAAACCTTTAGGCCACAATCAGGTTAGTATTTGTTCTTAGGAGCAGCTCTGCCTGTGATGCAGATTTGTAGTGTTGAAATTTATGCTTACAGGGAAAGTGTGCTCCAAACCCAGCTTTGTATTCTGTGTGCTATCAGTGACTTTCATTCTACAGAAAATCCTGGCTCAAAATACATTTTAGCTTGATGGTAGCATGAGGTGGAGGAAAGACAATTCAAGCATCTGTGGTGTAATGTTTAAACATGTAATGTAATTTAACCTTTTTGCTTGAGGAACAGACCAAGTCCCAGGCACTACTAATGCACCTATGCTTGACAGCAGCATAAGAGGCTCCAAGCCTGTCCCAGAGCATCCTCCCTCATGTTCAGGACAGAGCTGGTTTCTTCCTCTGTTATTACCTAGCAGAGACTGCAGTGATGCTGGAAGTTTAACTCACAGCAGCATAAGAGGCTCCAAGCCTGTCCCAGAGCATCCTCCCTCATGTTCAGGACAGAGCTGGTTTCTTCCTCTGTTATTACCTAGCAGAGACTGCAGTGATGCTGGAAGTTTAACTCACAGCAGCATAAGAGGCTCCAAGCCTGTCCCAGAGCATCCTCCATCATGTTCAGGATGGAGCTGGTTTCTTCCTCTGTTGCTACCTAGCAAAGGCTGCAGTGATGTTGGAAGTTTAACTCACATAAGAGTTTAACTCGCATAAGAGGCTCTAAAGCCTGCCCCAGAACATCTTCCCTCATTTTCAGGACAGAGCTGTTTTCTTCCTCTGTTAATACCTAGCAGAGGCTGCAGTGATGTTGGAAGTTTTGCTGGCATAGATCTGGCTTGACTTACATTTAGATTCTGCTGGCACAACTCTGTCTGCCCAGGGAAAATTGTTATATTAAGGGGCTAGGGGTTTAACAGCTGAACCCCACTGGCCAAAAAACCTCTGCCACTCATCCAGAGGTGATTTCTTTGGACAGACCTGGATCAGGAGCAGTGTGGCCAGCAGGAGCAGGGAGGATATTCTGCCCCTGCACCTTGAGTGCTGTGTCCAGCTCTGGGACCCTCAGTTTAAGAAAGATATTGAGGAACTTGGAGGTGCCCAGAGAAGGGCAGCAGGGCTGTGAGGGGCCTGGAGCACAGCCCTGTGAGGAGAGGCTGAGGGAGCTGGGGGTGTGCAGCCTGCAGAAGAGGAGGCTCAGGGCAGACCTCATTGCTCTCTGCAGCTACCTGAAGGGAGGTTGTGGCCAGCCGGGGTTGGGCTCTGCTGCCAGGCACCCAGGGACAGAACAAGAGGACACAGCCTCAAGCTGTGCCAGGGCAGGGTCAGGCTGGATGTTAGGAAGAAGTTCTTGGCAGAGAGTGATTGGCATTGGAATGGGCTGCCCAGGGAGGTGGTGGAGTGCCCATCCCTGGAGGTGTTTAAGAGGAGGCTGCATGAGGCACTGAGTGCCATGGCTTAGCTAATTAGAAGCTGTTAGGTGCTAGGTTGGACTGGATGATCCCAGAGGTCTTTTCCAACCTGCTTCATTCTGTGATTCTGTGATTCTGAGAGCTACAGCAGCAAGCACACAAATGGTCAGCAGCAGCACCTGACAAAAGCTGGCAGCACTTCCCAACAGCACACAGGGTTTGCCTTTTTATTCACAATTTTTAGCTCTGTGATCTAAACTGAGTCAAGACCAACATTGCCCCAACACGAGGGAGCCCCCCAGAGCCTCCAGCTGCCTGGCAGTGGGAAGAACCCCCCCTTCCCCAGGGCACCATCAGAGCTGGCAGGGACTCTGGCTTGGCCAAGCAGCCACTTACCCCATGGAGCTTCATGTAGAGGCCGCAGGCGTTGCAGACAGGCTCACCATCCGCGTTCCTGCGCCACAGGGTGGTGGTCGTGGTGTGGCAGTTGGCACAGGACAGCCCCAGCCGCCGGGACGAGGGCTAGGGGCAAGCACAGGCTTCAGCAGGCAGGCAGGAGCAAAGCTTTCAGGTCTTTATGGTTTATAAAAAGTGCTTCAGCACACAGTAGGAATGGGGCGCGGGGGCCGCTGGTAGCATCTATCAGCAACATCCCAGAATTAGAACACAGTTATCCTTATTTTAGAGACTGGAAAGCTGGCACGAAGAGGCACTGTGAGCTGGCTGCTACAGGGAGTTGTGGCAGAGGCACAGTGTGCATTTGGGAGCTGCTGACCCAGCCCCCACTGGCTCCAGTAGGACATGTAGGAAACATCTCCACTGCAGCTCCATCCAGCTGAGAAGAGAGAATATCTCTCTGTACCACCAGTCTAGCCAGGCCCACACATATCCTTCTTGTACCACCAGTCTAGCCAGGCCAACACCTATCCTTCTTGTACCACCATTCTAACCAGGCCAACACACATCCCTCTTGTACCACCAGTCTAGCCAGGCCAACACCTATCCTTCTTGTACCACCATTCTAACCAGGCCAACACACATCCCTCTTGTACCACCAGTCTAGCCAGGCCAACACCTATCCTTCTTGTACCACCAGTCTAGCCAGGCCAACACACATCCCTCTTGTACCACCAGTCTAGCCAGGCCAACACCTATCCTTCTTGTACCACCAGTCTAGCCAGGCCAACACATATCCCTCTTGTACCACCAGTCTAGCCAGGCCAACACCTATCCTTCTTGTACCACCAGTCTAGCCAGGCCAACACATATCCCTCTGGTACCATCATTCTAGCCAGGCCAACACTTCTGCCCTATGTGGTGGGCAAAAAGGCAGCTCTGACCCTGCCACCAGCGCTCACAAGTGATTGGAAGAATCAGCTGCTTTAACCCCCTGCCCTCAGTGGCATCATGGCTGGGCAAAGCATTCCTGGGCACCCCTGGGGAGCTCACATCACAGCAGATTCTCTTTTTATCACCTCTCATTTTTAACTTGCACGAAGAGCGGCGAGCCCTGGGAGCGTGTTTGACAGAGCTGGTGAGGGACAAGGAGATCCCCCACTGCAAACAAGCCATTTATGACACTCTTCCGTGGAGTTTGGAGCCAGGGTGAAGCAACCTTGTGTCAGAAACAACCGCACAAGCCAGAGCTTTATGGCCACAGGCTGTATATCATAAGTGAAGGCAGTCCTCATAAACATGTGAAATGAAGCTGAATGGGTTATAAAAGTTCTCTGTAACAAGTGATCTCTTTTACGTTCATCACAAGCAAAGAATTCCAGCTACACCATAAATCTACCCTTTTTCAAAGTATCACATTGTCAAAACCAAAAAGAAACCCCACCCATTACAAACCCTGTGCCTGGCCCTGTGTGTGTCTGGCAGCTGAGTTAAAGCTTGCAGGCAGGAGGCAGGGTTAGAGGGTTGCATTGATCTGATCCTGACTATAAAGCACCCACACCACTGAAATTACCAACTTGAGGGTACAATGCCCTTCCTCTTGAATCATTTACTGCTGGGCTGTTAGATGTAGCTCAGTCACCTTTGATACCACAGGGCTGGCTGCCACTTGGGAAGCTGATAAAAAAAAGCCTTTGGAGAATATTCCAGAGTGGTAACCCAGTTTCTTGGGGTTTATCTGAGGTCCTCCATCACCTTACGGCAGAGCTCAGAAACAGCTTCCCATTAAGTAAGAATTTTGCAACTTTGAAGCAGTAATCCATTAGTAATTGCACAGGGGAGGGGAATAAATAAATAAACTAAAGAACCAAAACCCAACCAACCAACAGCCAAAGGTGATACAGGCTGAAGTACACAGGTGTGCTTTTGGATCTTAGAAATCCAGGTCTCATGAAAACAACATTTGTGACCTCCTTAATAAACAGCTCTGCACAGTGCCCAGATTGCACCCCTAGATCCAACCTGAGTTTTACACAGACTGGGTGGAAAACAAAAAAAGCTGAGTTTAGCACATATACTTCATTTTCTTTCTCTGGAAAGAAGAGGAGGAAGAGGAGGAAGAGGCAAGAAAGTGGAGAGAGAGGAGAGAGAGAAGAAAGAGAGAGGAGAGAGAAAGGAGAGAGAGAGAGGAAAGAGAGAGGAGAGAAAGAAAAGAGAAAGAAGAAAGAAGAAAGAGGAGAAAGAGGAGAAAGAGGAGAAGGAAGGGAGAAAGAAAGGAGAAAGAAAGAAAGAAAAGAGAAAGAAGAGAAAGGAGAGAAAGAAGAGAGAAAGAAGAGAGAAGAGAGAAAGAAGAAGAGAGAGAAGAAAGATGAGAAAGAAGGAAGAGGAGGAAGAGAGAAAGAAGCAAGAAAGTGGAGAGAGAGAGAGGAGAGAGAGGAGAGCGAGAAGAGAGCGAGAAGAGAGAGAAGAGAGAGAGAAGAAGAGAGAGAAGAGAGAGA
>WBNM01042409.1:20607-35142 GCA_013399055.1 Ramphastos sulfuratus | reverse complement strand
GAGAAAGAAGAGAGAAAGAAGAAAGGAGAGAAAGAAGAGAGAAAGAAGAAAGGAGAGAAAGAAGAGAGAAAGAAGAAAGGAGAGAAAGAAGAGAGAAAGAAGAGAGAAAGAAGAGAGAAAGAAGAGAGAAAGAAGAGAGAAAGAAGAGAGAAAGAAGAGAGAAAGAAGAGAGAAAGAAGAGAGAAAGAAGAGAGAAAGAAGAGAGAAAGAAGAGAGAAAGAAGAGAGAAGAGAGAAAGAAGAGAGAAAGAAGAGAGAAAGAGGAGAAAGAGGAGAAAGAGGAGAAGGAAGAGAGAAAGAAAAAAGGAAGAGAAAGAAAGGAGAAGAGAGAAAGGAGAGTGAGAGAGGAGGAAGAAGATAAATTATTCTTTCTTTTATTTTTTCCCCCTGCGCTGCCTGGTATCAATCTTCCTATATTTTATTTCACAAACTTTTTGCTTGTTCCTGGACCTAAACAAAGAGGGAGGTTTGGGGCATGTTTGGGAGCCAAAACAGCTTTCCTGCTGCAGGAATTTTATCAGAAACTCCTGGGCAATCTAAACATGTTTAGCATTTTCAAAACATTTTCCCTTCTCACCTACATATTTCCAAGTGTATGAACAGCCACTCGTGGCTGATTTATAGTTGTGGCTGGGGTGCTGGTAGGGATTGTTACACGGAGCTATTCCAAGTGATTTCACTGCTGTGTCAGGCTGAAATAGGGCTGCAGTCTGACTGCTCTGGTCTCCTCACCCCCACAAAACATACAGAAACAAAAAAACACAGGAAGGCCAAAGGTGGGCATCATCTACTCGGAATCTGCCTCGGGTCGGGGTGGCACAGCCAGTCGAGCTCTGAGGCTTCAGACGAGCCCCTTCGGATCTGGCCCCAGCGATAACATCCTGTGTCATGGAATTTAGTGGATCACCAGCTAGAAAAAAATGGGCGCCCGGCAGTAACCGACCCCTGGCTCGAAGTTCAGTTAACTCTTTGGTTGAAAGCGAGGTCTGGAAGCAGAGGAGGGGCTGCTCCTGGAGCTCATACTGCCTGCTCCCACTCTCGCCTGCTGGGTTTTTGCTTTCCCCCGTTCCCATCGGAGCAGTAAATCCAAAGGGTTGTGAAATCAAGAAGGGGATGTGTTTTAAGGCTAGGAAAACAGGCATGGAGCACAGCAGCTGGTGTGATTGAAAGGGGCTTGAAAGGCTGATGGGTTTGATACGCTGTCTCCATACACAAGGGTCCAAACATCAGCTTGGATTATACCAGCATGATTTATTGTGGCTCACTCCCTAGCAGCCACGACTGCAGGACGTATTCTTTCTCTCTGCTGACCTCCACCCAGGTTTGCTAAACAGAATGTGCAGTTCCCACTTGTTAAATTTTCTCCTTGCCTATTCACAGTGCCAGCCTGAGTTATAAACAGAGGTTCTGGTTTGTACTATTTACTTCCCCCCCCCCCCTAGTTTTAGGAGTATATTTTTAGAAAAAATTGCTGCTCATTTCTTAGGAGTGAAACAAAACAAAGACTATTATCATTGTTTAAACAATTGGTTTTCTTTGAGTTATATACAAAACTTGCTTACATTCCCAAGGATCGAGCTCTCAGCAAACAAAGCAGGTCTGGAGAAATTCCTAGCTCTCTGAACAAACACTTTCCAATCCTGATTATTTTGATTTTAATATTATTATATTTTTTTTTCTTTTTCCCCTGATGAAAATGTTCAATATCAGCAGCACTAAGTTCTTCCAAGCTGCTGATGTGCCCTCAGCCACCATGTCCATCAGCTCAAAAAAAGCCAGGCGGGCCCACGCTGGGTGTTTGGCTCACTGAGAGCAGAAATTGTACCAGCATAGGACCCAGAGGTGGACCTGAAGCAGCACCCAAAGGGCTGAAGTCACCCCTGTCGCCCCTCATTGGAACCACTGTGCCAGGCAAACCTGGCCAGAAGCCCACTTGGGTTTTGCAGCTGGGGGGCTCCACAGGCTAACACTCGCTGCTTGCCCTCCCCGTCCTTGCTCCGGCTCTCCCCTGGCTAGCGCTGGCCAGGGATAGCTCAGGCACAGCTCCTCTCACACACCCCCTCTCCTGCATCCCCACTCACCACTCTCTTCTGGGGCTTGATGAGGGGCCGGCTCAGCCCGTTCATTTTGGTGTAGAGCCCGCAGGCGTTGCACAGGTAGTTGCCGGTGCCATCCCGTCTCCACAGCGGCGTCTGGATGGAGCCGCAGTTCACGCACTCCCGGCTCTCGGACAGGTCCTCCAACAGCTCTGGGGGGCAGGAGCAGAGGGGACAGACGGTGGGACAGAGCGACAGACAGGCGCGGAACCCCGCGGAACCCCGCAGAGCGCTGTCCCGGCCTCGGGCGAGCAAGGAACCGAGAGCAGCCCTCGGAATGCAGCTCCCCGGCAGCGACCGCCGCCAGGCACCGACTTGCTACCAAATCTTTGTTATTATTATTATCTTTGTTGTTATTGTTGTTGTTATTGTTATTGTTATTATTATCGTCATCATCATCGTTAATATTATTATTACTGTTATTATTGCTATTATTATTTTTGCTACCAAATCCTCTATTCTTATTCTTATTCCTATTCCTATTACTATTATTACTGTTATTATTACTATTCTTTCAGTTTCTTTACTTTTATCAAGCTTTGCCGCTCGCGGCGCAACCTTCGCGTTACAAAGCGGAGCAGGGACGAGCTGCCCGGGACGGGCTGAGGGGCACCGGGCGCTATGGGAGCAGCGGAATGTGGCCCTTCGGAGCTCTGCCTGGAGCCCTGCGGGGCCCGCCCGAGGGGTAAAAGCCCCGTGAGGAGGATAGGGGAGTGCCCTTGATTTTGGAGGGGGACAAGGGGCAGTTCGGTGTCTGCCAAAACAACCCCTCTTCCAAAAGGAACTGGAGCACAGGGATGGGATGTGTGGACCTCTGTCTGTGCCCAGTATCTCCCCGAGCCGAGGCTGAGCAAGGAGATTTTACTCCAACTCTCATTTTACGAGACTGAGCAAGGAGATTTTACTCCAACTCTCATTTTAAATGCTTCAAAACCAGTAAAAACTTCCAGTTTAGAGACAGCGTTTGGGACTTTGGCGTGCCCAGGCAGAGACGGGGAGCGACCACTTCACCTCGGCTATATGGTAGGAAATGGAGGAAATGGGAAAATATGCAGTGTGCTCCCTTCTGCTCTCATAGCTGTTAGGGAAAGGGGGGTGGGGAAAGGGAGAGGGGATCTAAATGCAAGTCAAAAGAGAAAAATACAAGGAGAAATGACTGATAAAGCCAAACGCCTTCACCCCTGCGAATCCTTCTGTTCTTGTTCTGCCTCACTGCTCTGTATTTCAGGGGGAACAATAAACACAGAGGGGAAGAAATAAATACAGAGAGGGGAAATAAATATGGAGGGGAAAAAATAAATACCATGGGGAAAAAATAAATACGGATGGGAAAAAATAAATACGGACGGGAAAAAATAAATACGGACGGGAAAAAATAAATACGGATGGGGAAAAAATAAATACGGACGGGGGAAAAATAAATATGGACAGGGAAAAAATAAATGTGGGCGGGGAAAAATAATCAGGGATTTTACCCTATAATAATAGAATATAAGTAATGGAAGGAGGTGTCTGGCTTTCTGCAGCAGCTTTCGAGCTGAGCATAGGAAGGCTGTTTCAGGCTCCTAACCTGGCCATAGATTTTTTCACTCCCTCCATCTCCGCTACCTGCCTCCATTCATCATTAGGTTGTTCTTTTATGTTTCGCTTAGCAGCTCCGGGCTGTAAAGCGAAAGAGCTTGTAAACGTCAGGCAGCTTTGGAAACAGGGCTGCGGTGACAGAGTGGGCATTAAGCAGAGAACTAAACGGCCTCTTGGCCCGTACCCACCCAAATCCATTTCTCTCCTTCCTTCGTTTGCGAATTATTGGGAGCTAAACAGGAACGAGCCCACGGCAGAGTCCAGAGAGCACAGTTCAACTGACGTTGTCAGTTTGCAGCTCTTAGCACATCGCAAAGATTTATTAATCTTTGCACTAAAAGCGTCACTGAAGACTGTAATCAGGAAAAATGCTTAAGGCTTCAAGGACGCTGGAAGTTAAACAGTTATTTGTCTCATCTATTTACTTTATAACTTTACCTTCGTGCCCGCAGAAACAAATTCTGCCGTGACAATAATTCTCGAGCAGTTAAAAATATTTTCCCCCTTAAGTGTAGGAGAAATGTGCTTCTCTCCAAGGAAAGCAAAATAAAGTTTTCATTTTAGATATTGTTTTAGTAACTCTAAGAAGAATTTCAAGAAAGCTGTGTCAAACATTTTTGTATTTTGCTTTTTAAAATATGTTGCGGCAAACAATTCGCAGTCCCTGACCAATTATCTGAGCCAAGGGCCATGCGTGGCTTCGGCTTTGCTGCTGCTTCTAGATGCGATTGCCACGGCTCACCGAAACGACTGCCCTGGCACCCACCTTCCCCTCACCGAAACGACTGCCCTGGCACCCACCTTCCCCTCACCGAAACGACTTCCCCGGCATCCATCTTTCCTTCACCGGAACAACTCCCTGGCACCCACTTTCCCCTCATTGAAAGGCTAAACCCGGTTCTGGTGTGTCCAGAGAAAGCCGAGGAAGCTGCCCCAACGCCGCAGCTGCTCCGGCTGCCCATTCCCAGCTGGGCCGGTGCTCAGCGCGCCGCGGGGAGAAGCTTCGGGGACACAGGGGCGGGCAAGAGATCCCCGGGAGCAGGAGAAGTTGCCGTGTCCCTTCCGACTGGCTTGGCACTACCTGCCCCAGCCTCCTCCAGCTCCCTGCGCCTTCCCACCTCTGCCCCTTCTCCTCCACCTCTCTCCTCTCCTCTGTGTAATTTTTCTACTCCTTCTTTCTCCGAAATAAATTTTAAAAAAAAAATTAAAAACCCAATAAAAAAAATCAAAACAAAAAACCCCAACGCACACCAAAAAAGAAAAATTACAAACAAGCAAATAAAAAAACCACCAAACCCCACCAAAAATCCACCCAAAACCACAAACGAAAACACCCTCACAAACACAAACCAACCAAAGCAGGAAAACCCAGGATTTTGTTTTCCTCAACGCCTGATGTGGTACTGCAATTTGTGGAAATTGAGTTGAAAAATTCAACTTCGGTGTCACTCCGAGACACGGCTTCCCCGTTTGGCTCTGTCCTCCTACCACCACTACAACCGAGTCTTCTTCCATGTCATGTTAGTAAGCACCAAGTGGGAGCCGTAAAGTGCCCAAATTCTACCAGACAGCATCAAGGAGCAGCATGGTGCACGCTCCTATGGGAAGGTGAAAAGCCAGAGAGTAATTTTCTGCACTGAAAGAGAAAACTGCAGTGTATATAAAATAGACCTTCCTGGTGGGTAGTTTGTGATTAAAGCAAATGCTGCTCAAGTCTATGTGCGTGCATATATTTTGTATACATGCACATGTATACATAAATAAAACGATATCTAAATAAAAGTGCACGTAAATATACATGTGTACAGGTACCCACACACCTCCTTCTCTGTACATCTGTATTTATATATATACATACATATATTCTAAAGCTGAAGAGACTGCAATAATCGTTAATCTTTCTACCTCTGACTGCATCATGGCAGCTCAGCCTCCGCCTCTACAATTAATTTAATGACACCAGGAATTTCCTAAATTAAATTTTTTTTCTTTTCTTTTCTTTTTTTTTTTTTTTTTAATAATATACTGGACAACTCAGAAGCGAAAGAAAAAAAAATCCCATCTGGAGCTGCCATATTTTAACCGCGGTTTATAAAAGGGATTTCTCCTTCCTATCAGTGGTTTAAAGATGCTGCTTTTCGCGCTTAACCAAGTAGTGAAGCGGTATGGAGTTGAAATAACCCAAAATTAGTTGCGTTTTACTCTCCGCGGTACGCGAGAGATTAATTCGCAGGGAATTTGTCCCCGTTTGGTGCCCGAATTATGGCATTTCGAGGAAACAGGATTTTATGGAATTGGGGAGTTTAAAAGGGAGGCTTATACCAGGAGATTCGATTCGAGACCAGCAGGTTTGCATCCCCCACCGCCATCCTCCAACCAGCTCCGCTTTTTGTATGTGTTCCCCCCAAACTCAACGAGAGCCACGGCCACGGCACCGGACCCTCCCAACACCACCGAGCCACTTAACCTCACGCCGGGGCAGCCTCGCCGTCGACTTCCCCTGCCTCCTGCGGGCAACATCGATGTGAGGCAACGGCCACCCCTCTGCCCTGCTCTGTCCTCCCCTACCCCCGCGTCCCCGACGGCCGGTCCTACCTGCGCTGGGCGCCCGGACGGGGATGGGGGCGGCCCGGCCCTGCAGGCAGTGCAGCATGGAGTTCTCGAAAGGGGCCGTGGGCCAGGTTGGGGTGAGCTGCGGCCCCACGTAGGACGTGTAGGGCCCCGGGTAGGAGCCGTTGAGCGGCCGGGCCAAGGGACTGTACTGGTCCCTGGCACCCAGGCTGTTGCTGTAGGCGCCGGGCTCTCGGGAGGTCCCGTTAGCCACCGGCGGGCTGGGAGAGTAGGGGAAACGGCCCGAGGGGTGCGAGCCACCTCCGCTGCTATACGAAGGGCTCTCCGTTGCCGGCTGGGACCAGACGGCGTGGCCGCCTCCCGGGTGGCTAGGCTGGGCCGCCCCGCTGCCCTGCAGGTACGGCAGCGTGGGCAGCATGGAGCCCACGCGGGTCGTGGGCACGTAGACGGGCGAGCTGGGCGTGGAGTGCATGAAGCTGCCCGGAGATCCGTCGTAGGGCGCAGGGCCCTGGGAGGCCGAGATGGCCAGGGTCTGGTACATCTCCTCGGGCTGCTCGGCGCCGAGCCCGCTCAGCCGTGGGCCGCGGCTGGACCAGATCAGCTTGTTCGCTTGGTCTAAATCCGCCAAGAGCACGATGTCCTCCCAGCTGGGCCGCCCGGAGGGGTGAGGGCCCCCGAAGTGCACGTAGGGGGCGAGCAGCGACCTGGCCTCGGCGACGGGCGGTGGGGCCGGCCGGTGACTGCCGTCGTGCTCTGGCAGTGGAGTCTCGGAGGAGCCGCGCTCGGCCCTGGAGTCGCCGGAGGAGGAGGATGAGGAGGAGGAGGGCGAAGGAGGAGACGGGCGCGGCTCCCTGGTCGCGAAGGGGCAGGAGGAACAGCCGGCGTCCGCAGCGCACCGCTTCACCGAGCACCAGCCGCCGTCAGCCACGGCCATCCAGGTCCCTTCTAGCTGCTGGGTGTGGATGGGGAAGGGGAGGAGGGGAGGAGGAGGAAAAGTGGAAGGGGGGGGTCCATAGGCAGGGCGGGGAAGAAGGACACAAAAGAGCAGGGGAGGGAGAGAAATAATGATAACAAAGTTAGCAAACAGGACAGCCCGTCTCCCTCCCTTAATGAGATTCATCAGGCCTTATCTGGACCCTCGGAGCGCTTAATCAGTCATGTCGCCTTGGCGCGGCTGTCCCTCGCCCCCGAGGAATGGGAGCCGGCGGCCCAGGTCAACATGGGCTGGGAGCCGCCGGCCGCGCAGAGCTCCGCGGAGCATGTTCCCTGGGGGACAGGGCTTCATGCTCCGGCCCCGCTCCTTGGCGGGCTGCTTCCCGAGCCCTCCGCACCTGGGCCTGCGGATCTGAGCGCGAAGCACACTGGAGGAAAGGAGGATTGGAAGGCATGTAGGGAGGGAGAGGAAGAGGGGCATTTTTCCCGGTCTGTGGCAAAGCCCCTTCCCTGGCGGCTGCCGCTGTAGTTACTATTATGGTTCTTTCAATGAATGAGTCATTTGACTCGGTTCCACCGAGAAAACAATTAGTAAGCCGATCCCTTTAAGGTTACTTCCCCAGAGAGCGATGTGAGCTTTTCCGCGCATCGTTTGTTTGCTTATTTCCAGCCCAAGGTCACGGAAAGGAGGAGGAGAAGCAGGCAAAGGACCCAGGAGATGCGCACGGGCCGGGCTCCGATGTGTGCGCGGCTGGTCCGGGACCCGGGTCGGGGCCAGGGCCGGGCCGGGCGGGCTGTGTCTAGCGCAGGGAGCGGTGTCGCCTCTGGTTGGGGACTGTCCCAAGCCCCAGCACACCTTCGCGGTATGGCACCCATTCTGCAGCCAGCGTGGCCCCTGCCAAGAGCGGTCGCATTCCGGAGCCGCCGGCATGAGAGAGGCCGGACAGACAAAAAGACAGCCACAGAGGCCCCGCTGCCCAGGCTCTAGGAGAAGGGACAGAAAGCGAAAGAGGACTCGAGGAGCTGACAGCAGGAGCAGCCAGCGAGGCTCCGCGCTCTCAGCCCACCTCGGGCCTCTGGAGATAACCGCAGGCACATGAACACAGGACACACACAGAGCCCCTCGCGAATAGACACGGAATGGGTCTCTGCCTCATGCGAGATAACTGGGAGATAAGAGCCTGGCAGATAACAGCTCCAGGCACCAGCATCGGATGTTTGCCCACAGAGCCTCCCTTGGGCTCTCCCGGTCAGGCGCAGCCGCCGCTGCCTTCCCGGAGCGGCCGAGGGCAGAGAGGAAGGAGCAGAGAGGAGCGGGGAGGGAAAAGCGCGGCGAGGCTGAGGAGAAAGGTGGGTTGGAGGCAAGAAAAACGAGGGGCCAAACCTGCTGCCAGTGCCCCGCATAGGGCCGGGTGCGCGGGGCCGCGGCTGGCGGTAAATCTGGTGCAGCTAGGGCGAGCGGCGGCGGCGAGTCCAGCGGCGGCTGCCGGCGGCCGATGTATAAAAAGGAGAGAGGAGGCGCCTCTCGCAGCCCTGCCGGAAAAGTGCAGGCAGCCGGCCCTGATTGGGCTTGCCGAGCCCTAAACAAACACGGGGCTCCGCAGGGGTGCCAGTCCCGGCGGGCAGCCGGCCCGCAAAGCCGCCGCGGATGGGGGAGGGGGGGGATCGGGGAGGGACACCTCGAGGTGTCCGCAGCGGGAGGGGTCCCGACTGCTGTTCTGGAAGTGAGAACTCGCTTTCCAGGATGCCCGAGTCTTTTTAGTTGTATAAAATGTATTTCTTTATGTGTAACATGAACACGGAGATAACGCCTTCTTTAGGCTGAATATTCACCTTTGCTAAGGATTTTTTACCCCGTGCCTCCTGATCTCGCAGCATACAGCCCTGGCAGTGTCCCCGGAGGGATGTGTGCCTGTTTCTCGCCCTAAGTGAACGTCTCCCTCCCAACCCCTCTCCCCACAAATCACCTTAATTTTTGGTCGTTAAAATCAGAGGTACCCAAGGGGAAAAAATGTGGCTCCTCCTTCAGTTGCCCAACCGTCAGGTGAAGCCACTGCAAGCTGTGGGATGTGTCCATCCCAGCAGCAGGCACTAGGCATTTTTTTCCTCTGTTTCTTTCTTATTCTTCTCTTCCCCCGCCCTCTTATCTCAGCTGTGTACAAACTGATACGGTACTTAGCAGGAAAGTGACTGGAAATTAAAATAACTTCGTTCACCAGGGGTTATCAGCTGGATATCTGTCATCATCAGTTTGTACAGAAAGAGTCATCTGTGGCAAAGGGCTGGACCAGAGCAGAGCCCGGCAGACATGAAACCGAGCCCGGACCTGCTGATGCCCGGTGCTGTCGCTCCTGGGGTAGGCACCGCTTTTCTTTCTGTCTTTGCAGGCAAGGTGATGGGGAGGTGAAGAGTTTGCAGTGCTGGGGGGTCGGTAGGAGCCTGTGTGGAGCCATGCCCTCTGCGGCGTGGATGAATGGATTGCGACCTCCAAGTTCTGTGGTGCTCGTTCATTTTCCGTGCTGCAGCGAGGCAGAGCTTTGGTCGGAAAAGAAGCGCTTTGCCGACAAACCGTTTCTCTATTAAATTATCTGATTAAAGGCGATATTTCTGTCAGTTCTCTTTAAACAACGTCGTCTTTTGGTCAATCTGCCAGGCTGAAATTAATTTTTTTTTTCTTTTAGATTTTAGATATATTTCAGTGGGTTCACTATTAAACAGAAAAGAATCTGCAAGCGGGGGCAGCGGTTGACGGGCTGGAAACGGTTGGCGGTGCCTTCGCATCTCAATTTGCCACGCGAAACATATTCCTGTGTTTTTTACCTGCAAAAGCGGGGGTGGGGGAAGGGTGTAGGTGCCCAAACCGCTTCTCTCCATGCCTGGATGCTGCTCCCGCGAATGTCTGTGCTGAAAAGCGGCTTCGGGCGCCGCGTTTCGTTTAAGGTTTTGGGTGTCCCTTCTCGAGTCGAATCAGAGGGTGTATCAAACCCATGGAAAGGTAGAGAGAAAGTGAGAAATTCCCTGTTTGGTTTGTTGATTTTATTTTTATTTTTTGGTGGTTTTTTTGTTTTGTTTGGGGTTTTTTTGTGGTGTTTGGGTTGGTGGTTTTGGTTTGGTTTTTGGCATTGCTGGCTGAGAGGGGGTGTAGGTGCCCATGTGCAGAGTCAAGGGGGGCTGAGGGCCGCCGAGAGAGGACCGGGGCGCGTTGGTCTGGCAGGCGCCGCGTCCCCTGGCTCCAAAGTGCCCTGTGTTTTACACTTCAGGCGCCTCGTTGTTTTTTTTCTCCGCTGATTAGCCTGTTTACGTTATAGCCGGGCTACAGGTTTCATTTTATTTCCTCCGATAGAGCCGATAAGAAAACCCAGTTTGAACTGGGACCAGCGTGGGAAACTATTCCCAGTCGCCCCTTTCTTCTCCACTCCTTTTCGTTTCAGGTTTGCTCTCTAAACGCACAAATCTCATATCGCCCTGGGGTCCTAACTTGTCATGACGTCACTCTCTTCCCAGATCCCATTCTTCTGACGTAATCTTCACCTCGGGGCTCCGGGACCCTCTCGGGTACCTCCCGTCCCAGTAGCATCGGCAGGGACAACGCAGAGAAAAGCCGGGCGGGGGAATGCTAGGTGTGGAAAGGAAGAACTGCGGAGAGGGTGCAGCTGTCGTTCTGCTAGCTGAGGCCAAAAAGGGAAGGAGACAGATTGGGGAGGAAAAAAAAAGGATTTGTATCCAGTTAAGGCAAATTCCCTCATGGGCATTTCAACTTCCCAAACCAAAAAGGACTGGGGGAAAGCCCTGTGCAGGAGCAGTGTGGTTGCTCTTTCCTTCATTTCCAGGTCTGCAAACCCGATCGTTTATCCCGGGTACCTTAGACCTAAAGGGAAAAAAAAAAAAAGGCTTCGGTCCGGCCACATCCTCGTGAGCCGCCCCCGGGCACAAGCATACTCGGGAGCCGTGGGCATTGCCCGCCGGGCCGGGCCCCGGTGTCCCCGGGGCGCAGCGGTCGTGGGAGGCTCGGCTGCGAGGGGTCACTTTGGTGACCATCGCAGGATGGAGGATCCTTTTGCGAGCCGTGTTTATGTAAGTTAATGTACTTTAGAAACTGCCGGGGAGCTGAGGCCGGGCTGATAAGCTTGGGCAGTGCAGGCGACGTGCCGGCAGCTCTCCCCCTCTCCTCTCCCCGTCGCTTATCCGCGCTACTTAAAATACACTTTTATCAAGGCCACCCAGCGATACCGAGTGTTTCCATTCCCTGGCGGCTGTGACATTGAAGCGGACTTATCGATCGAGGCATCGGCCGCGTTCCGGCTCGTCCAGCCCAGCGGGGAGCTGCCGGCCCCGGGCTTCCCCGCCACGCAGGGCTCAAATCGCCGCCGCAGGCCGGCGGGACGATTCTCACCGGCCTCGAAAGTTACATTCGAGCCTCAGCCCAGGGGAGAGGGACCCTACCCACCGCCCATCGCCTCCCTTTCGGGCCGGGCGGGGCAGCGTTTGGGGCAGCGCTTCTTGAAACTCGTCCCCCAAATCAGCAGGGTCCTGGGCGGACGAGACCAAGCTGAGGAGGGCATGATGCGGGTGCTTTTGGCAACCATTAGATGTGTCTCATGGCGAGGGGACAGCCCCCAGGTCACAAAGACGGAGAAGGATTGTTTTTTTCTTCCCTCAAAGACCCTAGTGAAGAACTGAAGGTTAAGCACGGGCTTCAGCCCCAGCCTTTTTTTGTTGTTTGCAGACAGCAGGCTCTGTTCTCCCCGGCTGTCCCTGCCCGGGCAGGATCCCCTGCCCTGGCTCCGGGGAGCATTCCCCGCTGCTGCCCGGCAGCTCAGCTCTCCTCCAGGGCCTAAGCCATGCCCAGCTGCGGGGAGCGGTCAGGAGGCTCTTTGCCCCTGCAATAAGCAGCCACTGGTGACCTGCTGCCGCCGTACTTTTGGGTGATTTCTACGGTGCCTGCCAACCCTTGACGTCCAGACAAGCAGCAGAGAGCCCGAGCGAAATTTCATGCAATAGGTGCCTGAAAGAGCGGAGTTTAGTTTTTGTTTAAAAAAAAAAACCCAAAGAAAACAAACCCCAAACCACCTGCATCTTCTTTTCGTTTGCCCACTCTAGTCTCCGAGGTCCACCTGGTTAATGATTTCGGCCTTAAAAAAACCCAAAACCAAATAAATACACACACACACACACACATTTTTTTAAAAAATCCCACAACCAAACCAACCCAAAACGATTCCGAAGCGCGGAGCAGAGGCTCCCGCTGTCGCCTAACCTCCCGGAGCCGGCGCTGCGCCGTGCCCGCAGCTGATCCCCGGGGGTGTGCAGGGCCAGGGCGATGCCCCCCAGCTCTGGGAGTGGCCGGGGGCACCCAAGCAACACCCAGGGGGTTCAGCTGCTCCTGTCCAACAGGAGCGGCTTTGTCTCTTCCTAGAACATGCAAAGAGGCTTTGAAAATGAGGAGCTAAGCTCCGCGTTTATTGCTTCTCTGCGGTTTTAGATTTAAGGGCTGAAGGCTTCTCTGCGAGTTTAGTTTTAAGTGACTAAAATGGCCTAGTTTTGATACTTTTATCAACAAGCACCTCAGCACCTTTGCTATGAAACGGTGGGGCTGAGCTTCAGGCGTTCCTTGCAGCGATGAGTATTAATTGCCACACGATTTTTAACTGCAGAATGTGGCCAAAGAAAAAGCCTCCCAGCTCCGGAGGGCAGGGCCGCGGGGCTTGGGGAAACTGTCGCTGCCCGGGGTAACGGGGGCAGCCCGCTGGTCGCCCCGCTGCCAGGCTCCCGGGATGGGGTCGTGGGGGCCTCCTAGGGATCCTGCCTGGATGTAGGGGAAAGCTTTCGGGGATCCCTTCTACTGAATCGGACACGGAAAGCCCGAGGGAAGGTTGTTCGGATTCTTTGCTGAGAGGGCTTGCGGTGGGAGAGAGCTGGGAACGGGTAACGAGGGGCACGGCGGAGCCGAGCTTCCCCTTCCCACCGCTTCACGGCGAGTCTCCTCCTCATCCTCCCGCCCCAGGCCTTATCACGGTTGTTAGGCAATATCAAATTCAATCTGCAGTTAGTTACCTCCGCCCCAATCCCCACAGCACGACTTGCAGGGATTGATTTTTTTTTTTCTCTTTCTTTTATAAAAAGCCACAACCAAACCACCTCTCAGGCAAAACGCCCTCATCACTAACTGCTCCCTGCGCCGCTGTCGCACATGGCCAAGGAAATAATCGTTTTCTGCATCCAGATCTGCCAGATAGCCTCACTCCGCGTCGTTCCCTTCTTATTTCTCTGCTCACGAAATAAAATAAACCATTAGAACTGTTTCAAAATCTTTCTCTTTCTTTTTCTCTTTCTTTCTTTTTCTTTCTTTCTTTCTTTCTTTCTTTCTTTCTTTCTTTCTTTCTTTCTTTCTTTCTTTCTTTCTTTCTTTCTTTCTTTCTTTCTCTCTTTCTCCCTTTCTTTCTTCCTCCCTTCCTCCCTTCCTTCCTTCCTTCCTTCCTTCCTTCCTTTCTTCCTTCCTTCCTTCCTTCCTTCCTTCCTTCCTTCCTTCCTTCCTTCCTTCCTTCCTTCCTTCCTTCCTTCCTTCCTTCCTTCTTCTTTTCCCCTCACGTAACTAAACTAAACCGTTTTCCGGGTTGCATTTTGCGGGGCCAGCTCCGTTTCACACGTGTCCGTGTCGGGGCCGCTCTGTTTCCCTTGGCACCGCGGCCACCCTTAGCCAGCCCTTTTAGAACCGTTTCCCGTGCCCAGTACCTGTCTTGCCCAGATGTCTGAGACCGAGGGCCAAACAAAGAAATTAAATCCTCGATCTTAGCTAAGTGACACACTTCCCTTGACCCGAACTAACAACTTTTTCGGTTGCTGCTTTCGTCGCAAATGTCAAAATATGGAGGGTTTGTTCCTGCTTGGAACAAAAGTTGATTCTAGAACGTTACAATTCGGTCTTCCAGAGCCAGTCTGATCAGTTCTCTAAATGCATGTCCTACTGGCTTGGAAAAAGAAAGAAAGAAAGAAAAATCAAAACGACCACATCACAGAATTAAAGACTGCAGAGTTAACAGCTCAGAGTAATTAGATCGCCTATTAATAACCTCTCTCCTCGCTGCTGTGGGAGGTAGGCGGCTGGTGCTTACCTCCTGCGCAGGCATGCACGGAGAGGTAGGAGAGACCCAGGAGATGGAGGAAGCCGACCGGGCGCATGGGCCCCCACGGAGACGAAAAATGTGTGTGCATGCACCCCACTTCTCACACCCTTTTCTTTTATTTTTCAGTTTGTTTGTTTGTTTTTGTTTGTTTTGGTGATAGCTTGTTTTTTGTTTTTATTTTTTATTTTATTTTGTGGTTTAGTTTTTTTTTTTTTGTTTGTTCGTTTGGGT